>JAQIYC010000631.1:0-12378 GCA_034699545.1 Porobelba spinosa | reverse complement strand
GCAGTATATTTTGATTTATACAATTTGTCCCCAAATCACATATAATTGCATGCAAGTATACCCGAGGTAATTCGGTATATATATTTCATACCATATTTCACATTAAAAACTAATAATTGACATAATTTTCTAACTCTTGAGTTATCGATATTTAGGTAATAATTATTTTCAAAGTTTAGTAAAAGTTTTGAAACGAATCCACAAATGATTGAATCGAAAATTATTTCGAAAAATGTAAATAATTGTAGAAATGGTTTGAAATTTCAATGTAACCCAAAAACCAATTGAGAAGTATTAGTCAACAAGTATTAGATGAGGCGTTAGTATGACTTCCTTTTCCTGATCTTAGTTCGCAAATCATTTTTGCCTGACTTAACGACGGAAATGGATGAACGCATTGGCCGTTCCCTCCAAACGGTTTTCCTCGAATTGGTTTCGTTGTCGAACGCGATCTGCAATAACTCCGAATCGACGGCACAGTAGTTGCCGAACGAGTCATTGTCCAGTCGTTCCCAAATCGATTTGCGCCGACTCGGGTGGTTCGGTTGGTTCGACACCCGCTCGCCGGCAATCCTGTGGGAGAGACGCCTCTTCCTGAGGTCCTGTTCGTCGTCGGCTCTCATTCTCATTCTCAAGCGTTTGGTTTTCAACTCAATCGGCGAATCCGTTAACTGTTCCGACGCGTCCTCTTCGGTCGGCTCTTCACTATAATTACGTTTTCTCTGATTAACCGAACCATTCGAGCCATAGCTGACGGGAACGCCGTGTTTGGCGTAGTATTGACTCATACCTCTCGAACCCCTAATCTTTTTGTCGGAATTAGTGGCGAATCTTAAGAGAAGTGCTTTGGACTTATGGTGAGTCAACCCGAGTCGCCATCGATGGCCGGGCGGAACCGGCACTGAGAGGGAGTCGGCGTCAATCACTTCGATTCCGAGATCGCAATTGAGGTAATGTTTGCCGGATTTGAGGACCAGAGCATTGGTGAGAGCCGTCATCGCAATGGCACTGGAGTTGCGATCACTGAAGACGACATTACAGGAGAGATCATTAACCCATTCGATGGAATTCGGCTCAAAGTCTTCGAAATACTTGAGAACGTCTTCGGAACTCATACTCTCGACGCCCCGAATGTGGATCACTTCCAGTCGCCATAAACTGTATTTGCGGTTCAGTTCATCGAAGTTGATGTCAAACGACTGATACACTGAATACAAGTCTTCGTCACTTATCTGTCGATCACTTTTCGGTTTATTGTCTTTAAACACGATTTTGGTCTCAATTTGATTGTTGTCTTCGTTAAGCTCTTCGCCGATGTCTTCCAATTTGTCGCTTAAATCCATTTCTTCAGACATTCTTCGGTTTAGTTTTTTGTTTTGTATAAAAAACTAAATTTGAGACAAAAATCTGTCAAAACATTAATTAAATAATTATTAATTGAAAACAAAACAAAACAAAACAAACAATAAATTGATTTAAATGCAAAACACGTTCACAAAAGACGTACAAAAGTGACGAAATATCTGTCCCCCAATCGGTCGGACTTTAACTGATTGTCAAACTTAGGAATAATTGTTTGATTGAACCGATTGTTGGATTGACTCGATTTACGCGCTTTCGGTTCAAACATTCAAACGATTCAAACAATTAATAAACAATTTATTCAAAATTTATTCCAAATTTTCGTTATTTCGAAATCAAATCCAAATTCAGTAACTCTTCAGAAAAAGTGATCAAAATTAAGACAAATCTATATTCGAGAAGAGATCAGTGAAGACATGCTTTTAGGAAATTCAGAGTTTGTGTCGATTTGCGCCAAATTAGTCAAAGACCAACAGTTTCGGGAATTGGAGACAAATGAGTCCCGAATTAGCCATATCTTGAATGTCGTGAAGCCGTTGCAGGAGTTCCGCGAAGATGTCACCCGAATGGCCAACACTTATGTTGAAAGTCACGGAAAGAGCTCAAAGTTATCGCAAAAGTTGAGACTCGAAGCCGATAATCATCTGTCGATCGGTGACTACGGGCGCGCCATTCAGTTATACACCGGTGCGATCGTCAACTCTCCCTTTCCCACTCAGGGCACCCATTGCACAGAACTGCAGAAGAGCTACACCGCCCGGTGTCTGGCCTTTAGCCGAATCGGCGATTATTCCAATGCTCTGTTTGACGCCAACCGATCCCTCTTTTTGGGCACAAGTATTGAAATGCTATTCGAAAAAGCCGTTTGTCTGCGATCTCTAAATCGTTTTGGAGAAGCGAAACAACTGATCGATGGAATACTGGCCAGTGCTGACCACTACGGGCTGGAGGAACGGAAAGAAATGTTCGACCGATTGAAAGAACTCGAAGAAAAAGTAAAGAAAGAGTTGTTCGCTTACGGGGCCGGAGAGACAGACGACGAGAAGGAGGAACGGGAGAGGAAGGAGAAGGAGAACTCAGACTATGATCTGTGGTTCGATCAGAGATGTGAAGTGAAGAGTTCAGACTCCCGGGGCCGGCATTTTGTCGCCAAAGAGCAGATCCCGGCAGAGGCTGTGATTTTGGCGGAAAAGCCGGAAAACGCTGTTCTTTCGAATGAAAACATTACCTCTCATTGCAGTAATTGCTTCAAAAGCATTGGCTACCAGTGCTGGCCATGCGTTTGGTGTAATGAAGTCGTCTTTTGCGATCGACAATGTCATGACAGGGGAATCGCAAACATCCATCAATTCGAATGTCGAATAACTGGGCTCTTACTTCAAACCCCTTTATATCAGACATATCGAGCGGTGGCCAGAATCGGGTGCGACTATGCCTTCCGTAAGGCCACAGATGTCGAACAAGAGACTGAATCGAATGTATTTGATATCAACAAATGGGTTCAAAGATTTTACGGCAGAGATGTCGACCCCGTCTTCAGGCGACTCAGGGAAGAGCAAAGGCATCACTTCGAAGGACTGCTCTCTTTGGTCGATCACAACCACGAGTTTAGTGTCGAAGACAACGCCAAACAATGTCTTTTGGCTATTGAAGCGGTTCTTCTCATTCAGCACAAGAAGGCCTTCCAATGCTCTGATGAGAAGACATTTATCTCATTCGTCAACCTTTTGGTTCGTATATTCAGGAAAACTCTGATAAATAGCTTCGGTTGGCATCAGAGCCTACAGTCCTCTTCGACCTATCCCTCGAATATCGGCTCTTGTGTCACACTATTTGGTTCTTTTCTAAACCACAGCTGTTGGCCGAACACGAAATGGCAATTCTTCGGCGACCAACTCATTGTCAGAGCTCTTCGAAACATTGAATCGGGAGAAGAACTGACCATCAGTTACGGCCCGAATCACTATTACTCTCTGATTCAAAGGCAAACGCTTCTCAGAAACCACTACCGCTTCGACTGCAGGTGTCAGCTGTGTCTGCATCAGGTGCGCAACTACCCGGCCCTCAAGTGTGCCAACTGTGGCGGACCTGTTCTGTATGTGCCTAACGCTACAGACCCTCGAAAGCGCGACACAAATGCCTGTCTATTGTGTGAAACAGAGATTCAAAACATAAGAGAACTAATGGATAGATCGGCGGCTCTTAGACTCGAATTCGATCTATGGCTCAAAAATGTGGAGATTTTGAGCAAAAAAATCGACAAAACTGATGTCAAAGAGGAAGAGTCGGAAGACAGTGAAAGTGAGGCTCAGAATGAAATCGAAAGTGACTTCGAAGTCGACACCGAAATCAAAATCGAAAACAGTGTCGAAAAATCGGCTCAAATAGAGTTGAGTTTAGGTAAAGCCGAAGAAGCGCTTCTTTCGCTCATTGGTCTGCATTACAACAAAAGTGAACCGATTTTGGCGCTAATTATTCGAATGTCGAAACTTATGGTCGATTTCGGCAAATATTCCGAAGCTCTGAAATACTCGAAACAATTTATTTCGTCAATTGATTGGTCCAAATGTGACCAAAACTGCAGACATTGGGAAGACTTGTTGTTCACCACAAATGTCTATTATCTGTATTTGAAAGACCAGAAAGTGTCGGAAAGGGATGACTGGAAGCAGTGCTTCAAATCGTTTTCGGCGCTCAAACAGACCTACAAAACGATTAGAGCGAACGAGCAGTTGACCAAATCGGTGACAATTGGTGGCCAACCGGTCGAGTCGGTCGAGAAGATCAAAGATGTGATGCGCGAGAAAAAGGCCAACTTTTCTCTTCTCAAGAATGTCTTCAATAGTCTCTTTTAAATTTAATTGTTTTATAATATATTTGGAATAAAAATTAATTTAATTTATTAATCGTTTAATGAAATATCAATCCAATGAATAAGAGTTCGAACTTCGAAATGACTTTATTTATTGCAAATAACAATTCGGAGACATTCGAAGATCGGCTGAGTTTGCGATATTCGACACAAACTTATTGTAAGAAAGACTTTCACTGTTTAGACGAGATTTCGAATTATGAAATGACTTAAAACTTTGTTTATTCGCTGTTTTATCACTTGATTTGAATTGAGTTTTTAATTGCTCTGCTTTAGTGATCCAGTGGTTGAGCTGTCCATAGAGTACTGTTTTGTCATTTGCTTTTAGTTTAGGGATGAGTTCGAAACCAATTCCAATGGCTTTGTTGTACTCATTGAACGCCTGTTTAAAAGCTCTTGATTTGATCAAATGGTCGGCCCTTTCGATCATATCGTAAGCATTTTGTACTGATTTCAAGTCATTGCTGTCAATCACAATCAAATTGCACTTAACCTTCATTTGTTCGGCCCTTTCCATGTATTCAATTAATTTGTTTTTGAGGAATTGGTGTTCGTTTTGGTCCCAAACGGTGGTGCCGTCGCCCCAGTTGTAAATCGGGACTAAGTATTGCAGGCCTTCGGTATAGAGTCGGAATGACTCGTTATAATCACATTTGAGATCCTTCTCAACCGCTTCTTGTATTCGTTGACTTCCTGTTTAACATTCAATTCAATATTCAATCAAATATTCAGTTAATTAATTGCAAACACTTTCACGAATCATAGATCCGTACAATGAGATAGACTTAAGTTAATTATTACAAATAATACTTTATTTGTTTATATTTAATAAAAATAATTAAAATTCAGTTCCAATACCTTTGAGATAGGATTCGGGTGAAGGCATGTGCTCTAAATCGAGGAACGGATGCGCAAAGAAGTCTTCAAAAGATATTCTATTTCGAGGGTCTCTTTGCAAGAGTTTAGTCAAAAGGTCTCTACAATTGTCTGAAATGTCGACATTGAGTGGTATTTCGATCGGTTCCGAACTCTTGATCTTTTTGGCCAACTCTTCAAAGCTGTTCGAACGGAAGGGCGCGCTTCCAAACAAACACTCAAAAAGGATTATACCGACGGACCAAAGGTCAACACTGGCGTCGTATTTGGTCCGAAGAAGTATTTCTGGCGCCATATAAAGCGGAGATCCCCTCAGAGTAGTCGCGAAGTCGTCGTTTCGTAAATACTGCGCAAACCCGAAGTCCGCGACCTTTAGGACGACATTCCGCCAGCAATTGGGCGATAGTTTCGATGCAATCAAAATGTTCTGAGGCTTGAGATCCATGTGTGCGACGGAATGGGCTCTTAATGTCTTTAAAGCAGTTCCTATTTGTTGGAGAAAATGGCGAACAATTGGTTCGGAAAAGCGGTTATTCCTCCGAATGAGTTGAGCCAATTCGCCGCCACTGCAGAACTCGAAGATGAGGTAAATATAATTTTCATTCCACGAGAAGTCCAAGAGTTGGACAATATATCGGTTTTGGATTTTCTTTGTAATCGATATCTCATTCACTATATTATCGATCGATTGCTTCGAAAGACTATTCTTTTGAATGCATTTAATTGCAACCAATTCTCGGCTCTTCTCCTAAACTCAACACAAAATCAAACAATTAATGCAATTATCACTCGATTACCAAAACAGTCGATAATTACTGTATTATATTGAGTCAAACCTTTTTCAGTGCCTTATATACCGTTCCGTACATTCCTTTCCCCAACTGTTCACTAAACACATAATCCGGAAGAGAATGCTTTGAATACATTGAAGACATTTCCCGTTAATACGAATTATTTCATAATATTATATATTTTTAAATTATAAATACATTTAAATATTTTAATACATATTTACAAAACATTTTTATTGCATTTGTTGTGATTTTATATAATATAACGCAATAACGATAGAGTAATAAATCTATTATCGAAAACATACTATTTGTTACTAATGAGTCATATGTTTTGTAAGAGATTAATGTTAATAAAATGTACCGAATCTGCACTAAAGACTAATCAGATATAAAATACGTCAATATTTACATAAAAATTAATTAAAATATTAAAAACTGCATAAAATAGTAAATATATATTTAAAATGTTTAATCAATTAATTATTAATTAGTCAATACTATTGAGTCAATAGGTCTCTACAATGTCGACAGTCTCTACAGTGAATGCAGTTTTGAATCGTTGAATGGTTTCAATCAAAGGCATCGAAACTGTCGTCTAATTGAGCCGTAATTTGTGTGTTTGAACCGAAGCAGTGATGCAATGGTTGTCCGCATTCCGCGACTAATAGTCTTCGACTTAGACCACACTTTGTGGCCCTTCGGTGTCGACAACTTCTTCTTCAAACCGCCTTTCCGTCGAATCGGCGCTAAAGTGTTGGATTCGGAGGACAAGCAGATGGAGTGCTTCCCAGAAGTGCCACAAGTGTTGACGCAATTGAGTGGCAATGGCTTCGAGATAGCGGTCGCCTCCAGAACGACATACCCGACGGGCGCCCACTCTCTCATTGAGTTGTTTGAGTGGAACCGATATATCAAATACAGAGAAATATTCGCCGGAAGTAAACGAAAACATTTCGAGAATTTGAAACTCAATTCCGGATTCAGTTATAAACAAATGGTGTTCTTCGACGACGAACAGCGAAATATCGATGACATCCAACCCCTCGGCGTCGCCGCCCTTCTCGTCGACCGCAATACTGGAGTCACTCTCGAGTTAGTCGACCAAACCATTGAGCACTTGATGGCCAACAGTTCCAATCGATAGGCATTGCATTCAAATTGGTTTCATTTTTTTGTCTTTGACTTAAATTATATTTTATTTAACAATTTGTTTAAAAATTATTATAAATTATTTACAAATTTTACTTTCAATAGAATTTCAATTTTGAGTCAAATTTAATTAAAAGAATCAAATAATGAAAATATTATTTTAAGGAATAAATTAATTTAAAATATATTAAAAAGTTATTTACAATTATTTATAAATTAGTTTAATAGAAATCAATTGAGTCTAACAATTGTTTCGCTACTGAATCGGTGTCGACAGCAAAGACCAAATCAAAGACATTATCATTGAATTGATCTCTACTGCCGACCAATCACTCGATGGTTTGTTCCGACAATTCTTAGATTTTTAATAAATGGAATGATTTATGATTTGTTTGCTTTAATAGTTCACTAAAATAGTAAAACATTTGCCATAAAAATATTTATCCAAATATTGCTTTAATATAATATTCGCCTTTAGATCAAAATAAGTCGAAATTGAGAACTAATCGTAAGATAGGAAACGACAGATATTATGAAAATGTATTCATTTTTTAATTTTGCATTTTTAAACTCATTTGTATTAACTGGAAATTGGCGTAAATTATATTGATTTTGAAAGTACGGTAATTGGTTTAAAGTTTAAACGATTCAAACAACTATTTGGCAGAACATACCGTTCCTTCCTTTCGATTCGATTAGCCCTAAACGTAATTGATTTGAAAATCGGGTCAACAGTTGGAAGCGATTGAATGACTAAATGAAATAAAATCTCTTTTTGTTTAGTAATTATTAATTAATTAAACTTTTGGTATGAATTAGAAGGTTTGGTGTTTAGGCCGGGTATCTGTTGGCAGATGTCATATCACACATGAATTGCATTAAGAGTGCATAAGGAAGCGAATCAATTGAAGTATGACTTGAGTTTGCGGACAGTCTTCGGATCCAATTTCATCAAATCGAAGTCAAACGTCGTTTTGGTGACAGAGAACAGACCCGACTCTTCGATAATGTCGACGATCTTCTGCAAGAGATCAGTGTTTGTCGATTCACTTATTTTCTTCTGCATATCAATCAACTCATTTAAGAGCACTGAGTCGTCGAGGTCTGGGCCGGCAGTCAAAGAGCGATCATTTATCGATTGATCCAATCGTTTGTTCGATTCCTTCGTCGGATCTCTTTTACGTTTATTTGTTTCTGATTTCGAAAATTCATTTTTATTTTTATTAACTTTTGGCGAATCCTTCGAAACAATTGTTTTGTTTGAATGATTAGTCCGTTTTGGGGAAAGTTTCGACGACTGGTCGCTGTCCGAGTCGTTCGAATCAAAGAGATCTTTCGTCTCATTATTGAGTCGACGATTGGTTCGAATTGGTTTGAAAGGAAAGGCATTTGAGGTGTTGTCACTTGAAGGCGGAGACAATGATTCGTGTGATTCGATATCAGCTGTCATTGAGTTGATTGGGCCGTGAGTTGAAGGCGAGGACAAGACTACTGCGCCCGGAGTCAAAGAACCCGACGAAGGACTACTACTTCGCTCTCTATTGCTGGATATGTACTTTTCCTTCGGGCCCTTCAGGTGCTTATTCGCACTTACTTTTGGAGACTTTAAACAATTGAGTTCTGGCTTTGCTTTAGATTTGTTAGCACTGAGTGAAGCACTGGTGCCGGTGTTGGCACTGGCGTTGAGTTTATCTTTGTTGGCCTTGAACTCACTTGACTTGAATTCCTTACTTCGAGAGGACTTCTTCACCTCCTTATCCCATGTCTTCTCCTTTTTGACGGATTTGATTTCGATTGTAGTACTGCTGTTGTTGTCACTGAAGCTAATCTTAGTTGAAGTCGAGCTCTGCTTCTTCACACCACTCGCACTATTCATGTCTTTCGACGACACCTTTTGTTTCTTACTTTCCTTTTTGTTCTCCTTTTCCTTAATCGAACCCAATTTTTGAGACTCTTTACGCAATTTCGATTCGGCAGTACTTCCGCCAAAACTACTGGTAGTCATGACTGAAGAGTTCGAAGACGTACTGTTTCGCCGCTTTTTCGACGATTTTATGTCTGATTTTTTGTCGTTAGAATCATATGTTTTGGGCGACTGTTGTGTTTGGACTTTCTTTTTGGACTTATTCGATGGATTCGATGGATTCGATGCCATTACGTCTTCGCGTTTGCCTTTTGGGATGTCTTTAGTCTTTGGGCCCACTTTTGAATCTTTTGTTTCTTTTGATAACTTGTTTTCAATGACTTTATGATTGGGCGAAGAATAGGAATTTTTGACCGAATTCTTATGCAATGGTTTCGAATCATTTTTCACTCCTTTCGATGCAATGGCTGTGCTCTTGCTTTTAGGTTGACTTTCCTATTAATTAAGTCATTAATTGAGTTAAGCGTAAACACAAATCAGCAAAACTAAGACTTACTTTGTTTTTAAGATTAGAATCAGTCGGAGCTCTGGCCTGAATGGGTGTCCCAAACAAATCAGTGAACTGCTTGTTGTTGGGCACCGGAAGAGTAGGCTTTTCCGGAACGAACGATGAAGTCAATGATGAGGTCGTTGTCTGGTTTTGTGAATTACTCAATGACTTGTCTTTCGATGGGATAACACCTGACGTCTTCGATCTCTTGCTTTCAGTGCCACTGAGACTGGCTTTAGAGCTGTATTTCGTAGTATTAGAACTGCTGTTAGAACTGGACGTCTGTTGCGTTTGTGGCTTCTCATCAGAATTGCTAGTTTTGGCTATCGTTCCGCTCGATTCGTTAGTGACCTGTAGTGAGCACAAGGAGAACATTCAGCGAAACCAATTCGACCTCATTTTTAATCGAATCGATATTTCGACAAAAATTACTCAAAATTTGCCAAAAAAGTAAAATAAAATCACTTTCAGTGAATACAACAGATTTAGAATAAGTAGAACCAGTTTTCGCACACTTTCTTCGAGTCTGTCTATCAGCTCTGCTCTGCTCTACTAACCATATGGCAGAGCACAGGCATATCACAAATTAATTTGTTATTAAATATTGTTAATTACAAAATTAATATAAAATATAACAACATTTAGTTTTTCAGCACTGCTTTAATACAACTATACTTTAGTGTTGTTCACAATTAATGGCAAATTTCTAAAACATTATCTTTAAGCCTATTATTAGTCAATTTTAACTACATTTACAACATTTAAACTTTCAATTGAAATCATTTGAAATCATAGTCATGTGAAATGACCACTAAATCAATTTTAAACAATTATCAATCATTTGTATAATCAAAATAAAATAATCAAAAATGAATTCAAACCCTATATTTGCAGGCATTCCAGGCTTCGACATATCTCAGCATAACATCAATTCAATGCAAAACACAAAACATTCACTTCATTACAAAAGGAAAGTTAAAATTTGTTCCAAAACTGTTCATTGCTATCAAAACAATTGCTTTAAAAAGTTAAATAATTTGAAAAACTTAAACATATAAAACAAAACGACAATAGATTTGAAAACTTAATAATCAATGAAATAATCGAAAATTGAATTAAATGAAACGATATATACAAATACAAAGCTAGTGATCACTACATAAGAGCACCAATTAATGGGACACATATGAAATGAGAGACTAATCTGTACGGCCTATCAGAAAGCAGGTGCTCTCCTGTGCTCTCCTTTTTTAAGCATTTAATGCTCTCTATCTCTCTAACTCTTAATTAAATTATTTATTTTTCATACATTTATAGTAATAACAAAATTTCAATTTATAATAATTTAGTGATAAATGTCTGATAAGAGCGAAAATTGTGGATAAATTTGGTTAAAACGAAATAACAAGAGAGGAAAGGGTAGACTCACTCCTCCAGCTCTTTGTAATTTCTTCTTGAAATCATTGCTCGGGTTCTGAAACGTAAGCTTTTCTCGTCGGCTATGACTGACGGCGTCGTCGAGTCGGAGGTAGAGGTCGTAATCAAAACATATTTTTTTCGGTTCCTCTTTATTCTTGAAATAGACTTCAACCGGTAGTTCGAAACTGGCGTAACCCGACTCCGACACCTGATAGGGCGGGTCTTTCACAACTGTTCCGATAAAACATTAAAAAATTAGGAAAAGCTTAAGTCGAGACAAGCAGTTGTCGAATACTGACCTCTTTTGGGTTTAGGAAAGGAGTCGTGTAAATGAAAGACAACTTTTTCCACGAAGTGCTGAATATTGCTGTTCTCCGGCCCCCTCACGAACACTGTCCTGTAATTACACCCAATTCTCATTCATTTCACTTTTACTTAAATATTACGCCACAACAGACCAGTCGTGAGTGTGTCCGTCGACAGAGTTCTTGGCCTTCGGAGTGGCCTTATGGCCGATCTCCAGCTGCACCTCTACGTACTGCGAACTCCGCTATTATCAAGCAATTTCACATTAATTACACATATATTGTATATGGCTTTGAGCAGCTATGGCAGGAGCTGAGTAAAACAGTAATAGATCATACAATTCATTGTTAACTCTGAGTATTCATTATTTGATTACAAATGTTTATATTCAATATTCATTAATAAAATCGTTGAACTATTTAATTAACAAATATTATATATTAATGAAAATATATTAATGAAATATAAATAAATAATTAATTAATATAAACTTTTGTAATCAAATAATTACTATTTCATGAATATTAAATTGTAGCTCATCTATGTCTGTTTTACTCAGCTCCTGCCATAGTCTGGCTTTGAGTAAACGTTTTAGACATTTGGGTTTAGAAATTGAATAAAAAGTTTACCGATTCAATTTACCAAAATTGCAATCAAAAACAAAATTTAAATTTGTTTACAATTTCAATAAATTCTTATTTTTACAAATTTTTAAAGGATTCTATTGGTATTTATGGGAAGTTTATAAATTTATCAAAATTAACATTAGGGTTAAGTTTTTAATTTAAATTATATTTAAAATAAAATAAAATAAAATAAAAGCAGTCGATAGGAAACGGATACATCGTTTGGGGTAATCCAAACACTTAAGTAATTCATTGCGGGTAATCAGAATCGAATTCAACTAAATATTTAACCCTAAGTATTCCAAACCCTAATTTTTGCTACCAATTCATCGTAATATCTAATTTAGATTTAGTTTTCAAATACAAATATAATTATTATATAAATTATATATTAAATATTATTCAAATTGCAAATAAAGTATACAGCTTTGGCCAATATTGTGGGATTGCTTCAAACAGCAATTACTCAACGGAACTTGCTAAAAATTTATAGACATACTGGCAATTTTGCCACATTTGTTTGACCAAAAGGAAATTTAAATATTTAAAATAGGTTGTCC
>JAQIYC010000630.1:0-12386 GCA_034699545.1 Porobelba spinosa | reverse complement strand
ATTAATTAATTAATAATATTTTAAATTACAAAGAATAAAAGCATAAACATAAAAAAATTTAATTTATTTAATAAAATCTATTAACTGATTAGAAAAATTTAAAAAGTTAAGTTGCTGCATTTTTATTTTTCAAAATTAAACCACAAATAACTCCTAACGTTATTATTATAAAAACATTAATAAATTGAATAATTTTATGACTAACTTCTGATCCATGAACAAATAATATGAGAGAATAACTAAATCATATGTAGAGAACGGAATCATATTCTGGTTGTGATTGACGTGCGATCTCTCGTGACATCAATTTCTGGATTTGTTTTATTATTTTTGTCGATTGGGATATCAAATCAAAGCCAAAAAACGAATTCTATTATATTTGATGTTGACATAGAAGTAAAGTACAGAATAAACCGCATGTTATAGACAAATAAGTAGATAAAAAGTATATCCAAGCAGAGAATCCTTGAATATAAAATATATATACACTTAAAATATCAATTCGTAAATTACTATTCGTGTGTTTGCGTGTCTGGTATTAGTATTTTCGTAAAATTATTAGTTATCAAACAACAACATAACTCAGGCGATGGATGTGCAAGAAGTCTGTATTCCATTATTTTACGCTTAATGTATAAGTGAAGCAGAATTTGTGTGTCGGCTCCTAATGTTGTTCGGCACCGGCACAGGAATGAAAGTCTAAAAAAGTAAAGTTTGACTGAGAATCGCATGTTTAAAGCGTGACGACAAACACCAAATTGAAACTTATTGGCATTTATAAGGATTTAAGGATTGCGTGAAAGCAACACATTATAGCTCAGGAATAGCAGAAAAATTGCAAATACTTGAGGAGCGAGAGGTCGAACAGTTTTTTATATTCCCATTCGTTATGACTTTCAGAAGTGTTGGAAAGTTTTCTCTTTGCGGTCGAAACGCTTGTCTCAGACTTTGGGCTCATCCCTACCACCCGTTCCCAAACACCATAACTGCCGCTTATGTAAAATATTATAATAAGGCGGTAAACCTATTGAGAACTTATAGACATCTATAAACACCATTAATATTATTATGCAAATAATTAGCAGTCGTTTAAAACCAGTTGAAGTTTACATTTTCAAACTTCAATTTTGTTGTTTTATCTTTACTTTAGATTAATTTTAAAGATAAGTTTCAATTGCTTTTTCATAAAATAATTATAATTATTGTCTGAGTTTTTAACTTATGACTCATGCAAAGCATATAAAATAAATTTGTTTTTAAAATATTATATTAAATGAATTATGGATTTTATTAACAAAATTAATCAAAACTTAAATTTATTATTTAACACAAAATGAGGTTTTGAAGAAAAAAAAATTAAAATCAAAGTCAAAGTCAAAAGAAATTTATATTTATGAACATATTTTGTGAGCCATAGAAAAATCTGAAATCCGATAGAGATCTCTGAGTAAGAGAAACAAATAATTTGCATCAAAAACCTCTGAATGTATTTCTTTTTTTGTCGACTGATAAGAGATATAAAAAGCAAAAGTTATTATCGGTTCGAGTGATGGCCCGAATGTCAAGAAAGAGTGAGCTTTCAGTTCATATAAAGCGAAAGTGTATTTAAGAGATGATGAATCCGATTAAATATTATTGGAGTCAATGGTAGTAACAGTTGCCTAATAGACAATCAGAGTCTTATTGCCCGAAACGGCAAAAAATAAAAGTTATAAATATTTCTAATATAAAGTGAACGGAATGTAAGTCTGACTACATATGGCGTTTTGAACGAACATTAAGGCATTTGATAGCGATTTCTAAATCAAAGCGCGAATGACAGACATATCTCTGCCATCTAAACAACATTGAGAGTTGGGATAGGGATAGGGATGCGATAGAGATGAGGCGCTGTTATTATTGTCGACTTCTAACTATAACATTAATTTTACTAAATGGCAATACATGGCAATAGACGGCAATGACGGCAATGATGTTTATATTTCTATCGGCAATTGGCTCTTTCTCTCTATTCTCTATTCTTTAACCAATTTTTGTGTATATATTGTATATACGGTGTGAGTGAGTGAGGCGTTGGGGCAAAAGGGAAGGCATAATACGAAAAAAAGTTCATCAAACAGTGTCTCACGAATTGTGTACTTTATGCTTAATCATAATAAAGCTGTCAAAAGAGATTCTAGTCTTATATATATTATTATGGGATTTAGCCATTATTTCTCTTTATCTTATCACAAATACTCTCAGACATCGCACAAACATTACATGAAAGTCAGTTCACTCTCACTCGCACTCACTCTCCGATAGTCTTCGAAAGCATTTTTTGCTCTTCTCTTGCCTTCAGTTTCGGAAACGCACTCACATTCACATTCTTACAGCTCTAGAGCTCGAAAAACATTTTCACTTCTCTTATGAATCTACTTATCCTCTGAAACAACCTGTCAATGACAACACACATTACATACTCTATAGATGTAGAACTAATTCAAAAATATTTTTTATAATATCTAACGTATATTCAGAAAATTCTACAAAGAAAGAGAATGAATATATATGTACTGAATGTGTAGTAAAAAATATTTTATTCAGTCTTTTAAAATTCCTCCCAAAGTGATCGATCATCCATTTAACTGATTACGTCTGAATTTATATCATACCAGTGCCAGAGCCAGAGTCAGAGCCATGTCTGGGGTTCTGTCAGATCAGATAGAGTACAGAAGAGAGGTTTTATATTTTTGCGCTCACTTTCAATACAATTGCCATTTATTGTTATAACTTGTATTAACTTATATTAAATAACTTATATTTAGATTATTATCATTTTCTCGATAAACCAATAGATTAGGTCTGCAGTCCATACCATAGGGTTATGTTGTTATGTATGGATTGGGTCTACAGTTTAACATCACTTCACTTCTCATCTCAACCAAAGTTTCAAATAGATGAGAGAGAGAGTAGGGGAGAGGAATTGTAGTGTATTTGATGAGACTCTAGAGATTAATAAAATGAGAGAATGTGTGAGAAATAAAAACACAAAAACAAAGCAAAATAAAAGAGAAAAGATATGATTGAAGTGAACGCATGAAATAAGATGCGAATCTGAAGAGAGAATCCGAGACTAGAAATAGGAAATAAAGCGATTAATCGAGAGATAGAGCAATAAGAGTGAGAATTGTAAGAACTTTTGATTAGTCTTATCAATGAAACTAATCATTAGTATTCAGATTGAATGTTAGACAATCAGAACATATGTACAGCAATTGCAATGAATTGTAAACTAAGTTTTGTATTCAATTACTGTAAGACATGTTCTAATTTGATATTTAAATACAAAAATACAAGTTTTGATATTAAAACTACAAATATGTTGCGTCTCATCAAACGTATTCTGCGAATGAAAATGAAAAGTGTTGTTGCGTTTAATGGCATACATAGGGCCAGTAATGCACAGCACAGGCATACCAACACCTGCTGTGTCTCCAATTCAAACGCTAAACTAATTTTTGGTAATATATATGCGAAAACATTTTTGCATTCATTTTCTTATTTATTGCCCAATGAAGTGAAAGTCATATCTGATTAACAAAGTTTTGAATTCAAAACTCGTATCGAATTCTCTACGCAAATGAGTCGAAGAGTTTTCAAAGCAATCGATTTAAAACTGAAATAATAATAAAAAGTGAATATATATTGCGCTCTAATAATGGAAACCTATGGCTGAAAGGCTTAGACGAATTGTAATGGATTACGCATTGAAAGTATAATAGACATCAATAAGAAATAAGACTTAAAGAGTATCATTTGAGTGGCATATAAATCGGTTGAGTGGATGAGTTGGCACTGGGAGAACAGGCAGAAAGAGGAATGTTAGCCAAAGAATAAAATCGCATTCAGTTCTTGTCATAACCGAAGACAAGACGTTAAGTCGGAGTTAAGACGAGAAAAGAAATTACGCACAAAATGATAGCTCAAAAACATATACGAATATAAATTATATGCAGATATTACTGTTAAGTGTGTTGTTAGCACTGAATATATTGTCTGCACTTCTTAATGTGATATATTGGCGAACATCCCAATCCATTCACATCCGAATGCGTTTTTGTCTGCATATTATTTATACCTTTTCTATGAAATATTTTTCTTGGAATAGCTGTAAAAAAGATGAGAAAAAATGGATTTTCTTGAAGTGAACGAAAAATATGAAAATATTCTTCTGATTTGGAAAGTTTCATCAGCCATAAAAGATAAATGAGATTATATACAATGAGTGCATAGGATATGAGACTGGCTCAGTTTAAACTATACATAAAACGCTAGACATATGCATAAAATAATATTAAAACTATTTATGATATCACGAAGTTTTCAAAATTTTGCATATTTTCGGCACAAATAGAGAATAAACTTTATTTTTCTTCAATACAATCCTTAGAGCAGACGACCAATCTTATCGACTATAATATGGTTTACAGAATAACGAGTTATAAAGTCATAGATTGTGTGTCAGTAATGATTTTTCAAAATATCGCCATTAAATTGTCAAAAGTTGAATACTTCTCTAGTATTTCCTTTATTTTATATGTTTTAAATTCAATTTACAATTTTATTCCTCAATTCAATAGCGATTAAATTGAATCGAAGAAAATCCGAATAAATTAAATTTAAAAATCAAATATAAGTTGTATTGAGTTATTGAATACGAGTAACAATTCATGTGATTTGATCCAAACAAAAGAAATATATAACTTAAGTAATGGTGAATGAGATGTGACGCTCGCACTCGCCATAACATAGTTTTGGCCATAATTTGCAAACTGATAGCTCTGGGGCTTACGAGTAATTATCGATGAGAGAGAAAAGCACGCAATGAGTGCCGAAAGTCATTTAAATTACGCAAACATTGGGAGAGAATAAGGCTTTTAATACATCTATAAATTTGTATCATATCTAATATAAAATGAACAAAAATTTATTGACGGCGTGACCACCACATGAACCACATCCTGCTTATGAATAACGTGCTGGTGCTGTGCCTCTGCCCAACCAATTCCTATCACTGCTTGTTATTCAATATAAGTTTATATTCACATAATTTCTCATATCTTTTGTTATTCAGAACTCGATTCTCATCTAATATTTTCATCTAATATATAATGACTTTATATATTGCAGTCAATTATGTCTCGAAAATTAGTTTATGGATATGGATGCGCCAGCTCTGGCTGTTGTCGGGTTATGAGAGAGAGAGAGAGAGAGAAGGGAGAGAGAGAGAGAGGAAGGGAGAGAGAGAGAGGAAGGGAGAGAGAAAGAGAGAGAGAGAGAGGGGGGAGAGAGCAAAAGGATATGATATTAGTATAAACACATACATAAAACTCAAGTAATTTAATAATTCATTTAGAGTTATGCCCGCATTCGCAACGATCCAAATATGAGTTGTAGTGAAACCTAATATTTATGATTAGCGAAAATTATGCGATTATCTGCTAATATGCGCGACATTTCATTTTCAATTTATTTAGATTTTTGCCCATTTTGTGAAAAGCCATTTCAAATGTGATTATTAGCAATAATTCATAGCCAGAAATACTGATTAAATAATAGAATTTTCTGGTCTAAAAATCACGTAGATACTAATGACAGAAAATTCATTTTCACATAAATTTTCGTTTAATTCTATTTCTAGTTTAGTCGGAAAAGGGGAGAAAAAAGAAAAATTTCTAATATATTATGTATAATATAATGATATTTTAAAAGTAAAGTTCAGTTCAGACCAGTCGAGTCGCATAGCCGGGTAAGAGAATGAGGAGAAAAATAAATATAAGTTTTGGATATTGTTTAAGAGATGCGAATCTTTGCTTAAAAATCATGTCACGACTTGAGAGGAGAGACGGGGACTGAGAAATATATTTTCCTAAACACAATGTTTCAAATGTTTTCTAAATTATTACAATACAGTCGAGAGAAATAGTAGAGAATATTATTACAAAATCAATAAATAACATACTTATAGATTACGAGTAAAGGCATTCTCTTTATATTTTGACGATAAAAGTATAGTTTATTTTTAATATAAACAATAGGATGACAACCCCAAACATCTAGGAGGAGAAAAATCTACCCGAATATCATAGCGAGTCAAACGTAATACATAATAATTATTTTAAAATTTTACATTTTATAATCACAATACTTATGGCTTAAGAGACAAATTTCGTAATTCATTTATACAAAAAATGAGCTAAATTTATATTATATTCATTATAATGACTAACTTTTTGCTTATAAAATATGTAATAATATCTGAACCCTAGAAGAGCTCTTAAGAGCTAACTCTCAGTAGAGATACTCTTAATAATAAAAACAGAGAAGACTTAAGAGATTTTACTAATGTTTTTCATGCATTGGATTATTCTTATGTTTCCATTTTTTTAAAAGTTATAATAAATATTATGATAACTATTTATTGTACTTTATTTGCAATGTATGAAACGACGACAGATTACATAATCGTTTTAAAATTATTCGCTTAAAAGTGCATTCATTTATCGTATTTATAGACAATCCTATCATCTCTTTCTGCTTTGTTCGGGTGATTAGACTTTTCCAAATGAGAAGAATATATAAGATATTAATATTTGTTTCTTAATAAACTAAATACAAAATTAGAATTCTTTCAACAAATGTTAAGCAAAATATTTCTTTTCCTAATATATGCCATAATCTAAAGAACAAAACTCTGCAGTCAATGAAAATCCATTACAGTTTTGAAGTAAAAAATATATAAATATTTTTTCCTAATCTTCTAATTTATGTGACTCTCTATTAAAGTTGGCTCACGTTTAGTGGTTATTAATAATTTATGACATATAACGAACGGCTTTTTATTCTTTTTTTTGCCCATATTTATTGTCCGGTGCCTTTTTGCACTCGTATGCCTGGCTATGATGTGGGAATTCATATTGTATATTCATTATTGCATTAAACATAAGTGTTTTGACAATACAATTATCGTATTTCTCAGAATAAATTCGGAGATCAATTTCATGTTAATTTTAGCAATTTAAATTGATTAGATTTAAATTTAAATTTAGATTTTTATTTGTGTTTTACGATTAGCCGGAAATTCCCCGAATAAGTCGCTATCAAAGAGGCTATTCATGAAACTCAACAAATGCTTTGCATTCAGTCTCGACTTTTAACCACATATTTAATCAAATATTTTTTATTCTACCAATAAATTTCACATAAGTTTATATATCGGCGAATATAAACATATTTATTATTCGGATAATTTGCAAAAGAAAATATAAATTTATATTTGATTTTCAGATAAAATATGAATTATTAGTATTGTCTGACTTCTCAAATACTGTTAAAAACTTCGGAACTGATCAGTTAAACGCAATTTTAAAAATTACATTTTCTCACTATAAAAAATTAAAGTCAATTGAGTCAAACAGAAAAGTTCATTCACACAAAAATATTTTATAAATATTTATCAAAAAAAAAAACTTTAAAATACAGTAAAAACATTTTTGTTAACAATTATAATTTCAAAAAACAAATTAAAACATTTTAGCAAAACTTATTTTCACAGCAAAACCCTTACGTATCGCCAGTAAAAATAAAATTTAAAATATTAAAAATAGATTTTCAAAATCATAAAAAACATATATATTTATAAAGTGGCAGAAAATACGCATTCAATTGAATTCAATTTAATTTAAATGTAAATTCTCTGTCAGTCAACACATCCTGAAGTTAATCAGTGTTTTAGCCGAAGAGGAAACACAAGAAGTCAATGAAGACAAGAAAAGGGAGAATGTCTTAACTCAACTCATTATTCGGTAAAGAGTTTTAGCTTATTGTTAAAAAAAAGTAAATTCTTTGTCGAAATTTATAAGATTAGAAAAAATAATAATAACAATAAAACGTAATATAAATGAATAAAGAGATAAATCATGAAATCTTGAGAAAATATTTAAGGTGCGACACACCCGGGCCGACCAGTTAGGTGAGTGAGTTGTTCACTAAATAATAAAATGATTGCAAAAATAATAATAAATTCCAATTGTATTCTATAATAGGAGCGACAGTACATCACCGGCGCATCAAAAATCAAATTCTGAAGAAGTAAATGGAATTTAAAGCAAATAATGCAAACATGAAATCAAGTTCACGAAACGGCTTTCCGATCGGTGCGTATGTGTGCACAGGAATAAATACACCGAATATGTACTCTTCGGCTCAGAGAATAAGATGAGCAGAAAAATAAATACAACCAAAAACGCAATTCCGAAATGGATTTGATTATACAATCGTTTTTTCGAAGGACTGACTGCCCATAAGCCGGTGTCATCTCAACAGATCAAGTCTTGCAATTTAAATATAATAATACCTGTATGGGAGGCCAGGCAGCCCAGGCAAGCCAGCACCGGCTGCACTGAGAGCAAAGCTAAGCCCACACAGAAATACCAGGGCCTATGTGTAAAAATATTATGTCTAATGTTAGCCCCGTCTGTGTCACAGACCTCGAGAGCTACAAAATTAAGTTTTTATGTAAACTACAGATTTAACAATTGAATTAAATTCCTGTAATTTTTTCGTTTCTATTTATTTCCATTCAATTTGTGAGTTATCTCTTATTCAAACGGAGTTGTGATAAATGAGCAAAAAATTCTTTAATCCCTGTATTAAATAAATTTTTGGTTTAGAATCTCTTTTTGCAATAAACTAAATGTAATTTATAATTAAATTCTTTAAATAAAACACTTGAAGGCATTTGTGCTAATCTAACAATAATAACATTTGTGTTACTAATAAAGTAATTATAAAGTAGTTTATCGACAATTGATTAATATTAAAACAAAAGTAAAACTCTCATTATTAAATTTAATAACTAACTAAAATAAGTAACCTTGAACAAATTAATTCCGAGCATAATAAGTGTCATTAAAAAAGAAAAGAAAAAGTTAATTTCTTAATTTACAAGCGTATAATAGGCTGAGCTGTGGGAACAAAAAATATAAAAATTAATTTCCAATTTCCAGAGTTTATAATAGAGTTTTGATGTAATAATAACATAACAACATATGATATCATTGAAAGTATAGACTTTCACTGCAATTGAATGTAACAAATGCTTAGTTATAGTGAACGCAATATACAGTAAGAAAGCGAACTTTAGTGGCGTTTTGGGTGCATTTGTGATCAGCACTTCTCGCCACTACCACTTTCTCCGGCCCTCTCCTGAGCACTGTTGGTGGCAGACAGACCGCATTTGTCATATCCATATATAACATAGTTCTCGATTCGGGAAAGTAAGTGCTTCGCCATTAGGGCCAGCATTACATAACTCGCTGTTTACTCCATCAGCACAACCATCACATCTGAGAACCACCTTTTGTTATCACATTTGGCTGCTCTCAGACACACAATGTTTTGCTACGAAAAGGAAATCGCAATAAACGATGAATAGAAATGAATAGAAATGGAAAGACAAGAAAAAAGTTGATATCTATTTCAAAGCTTACGTGAGAGCGAAAAAAAAATCATAATTAAAATACATTTCTGTTTCGCTACGAAAATAACAGTTCGCCTGACAGGAGAGCTATGCCTACTATGCCTTCTATGCCTTCTATGCCATCGCCTCCTTTGGACGCCACCAAAAGTGGTAATAAATTACACAATTGGGTATCGTTTGACGAAAAGAATTTTTTCTCACTTTTCGCCTCAAATGCATTCGTAATCTATCTATAGTTTTAGTGCATTTACACGAATATGTGTTACTCTAATGAAACCAACTGTAAAAGAGTTGTCATTTCATAGTGTTATTAATGCCTCTCAGCTGTTAAACACATTAGTATTTTCTTACTTTCGCTCTCTTTATATCTTTTTTTATATTTTTATTTCATTTCTATTTAACGCAGTTTTGCATTCGTAGTCAATGTCTGTTATCTTATTTTTAAAAATGTGTTAAATCTCTTTAGTCGAAACATTAATTATCATATTTTTATATTTTTTACTTATAATTAATTGATAGTTAAGATTAGAATTTTAAAAGAATAACAACATTTTTTGAAAATATTTTTTTTAATTACTTAAAAATTTAAGATTAAAAATTTGCAGTTATGCACAATTTTGTGTCAAGTAATTTGATTTTAAAAATTACCTAAAAATGTTGTTTTATTTTATTAACATTTTAGACTAATTTAATAAATTTAAAACATATAATTTTTTAGCTTATCAAAATTTTTTGCATTTTTTACAAAAATTAAAAAAATAACAATTTAAGTAGACAAGAATTTATATAAAATTTTCTAAATTAAATATGTACAATAAATCACTGGATACATTTTTACAATTTTAGCCACTTTAGAGAACTAATTGTTTTATCTATTTGCAGTTTTTTTTGTTTGTTTAAGATTAAACCATTTGTATACGTGCTATTAACAAGGTTCACATTTATTTTCTTTGCTTTTTTTAAAAAATTAAGATAATATTATATAATTTAATATCGGGAATGGCAAAGAAGAATAATCTGTCATTCCTCCCCCAGGAGTGAAAGATTGGCTTCTATTCCTTTCATAGAATTTTGCATAGAACAAAAGACACCCAACCCGGGCTAATTTTATTTTCCTTTCTATTCCTTTTATATTTTTCAGCAAGAAACATTGTAAAAACAAGGGAAATTAAAATCTTTTTTCTCCTTTTCTCCCAAGGATTTTGCCAAAATTTTTTAGGTCATTATTTTTTATACCCCCCCCCCTCCCTCTAGAATTAACCGACCTTGAACATCTTACATTCTTTTATAATACTTTGCAAATTGCAAGTATTAATTAATCAATATTTGAAATATCGAGATACAATTTAAACTAAATTTAATGTTATTATAAAACTATAATATGACACTACTAGTTTTTGTGTAATGCCGATTTAATAAAACTTAATTATTTTACGATTATAATTAATTTTTACTAACTAATAATTTAAGTATAAAATTATTAAATAACTTGTTTTTTGTTTTATGTTTAAGTTACAATTCATAAGTGAGTCTTATTGATGAGTGATATTAAAGTCAATTATCAAAAAATAGTTGACTAAATAAGTGATAAAATTTATAGTATTATTATAATAGTAGAGAACAGAATTGCGTAATTAATTATTGATGCAATTATATTGAGAACATCAAAACTGTTTATGACTTACGAATATTTTCATAAAACACGTTTTTATTATATTAAATATGTTTATATAATTTAATGTAATAATTATGCTATAATAACTAAACAAGTAAAATAATAATACATTTGTAATTTACTGTACATTTAAAACTTCAACAAACGATTTAAAAAACTATATATATATAAGAAAAAATAAAAACTATAAAAATATGAATCACCAATTTGTTATCTCATTCTAATTATAATATCATACTTTATTATTACGAATGTAATCAGTCTTCCACTTCTAAAAGAGGTCCAGGTTTGGAATATATTGCATTTATCTCAATTTTTGCATAATAGTCTGTTACAAATTTATAAAAATAGCATTATTTTGAATTAAACGTATTTCCAACATATAGTTCTGTTTTTCCAAAATATATCTGAATTCAACTCTAATTTAGCAAAAATGCGGTTATTTTGTGAAAAACTCAAAAATACTTAATTCATAATAAAATTCTTTAAATATAAATAATAAAATAAAAAATGTTAAAATTATGGTTTGCCCGGATGCTAAAATATTTTTAGAAAAAAGAATAACAATAACATTTCGTCTCTGGAAATATTTTTAAAAATTATTAAACCTAGATAGTTTCAAAAGAGCATGTTGCCTTGACTCTTTTTGTCCATCCTTATTACCTTACAGTAAATTAGTCATACTTTTGGTATGTGTACGGTCATGGAAAAATACCCCCAAAAACAAAAATATCTCAAAATACCCCCTCCCCTAGGCGAAAAGTCAGGTACCCTCATTAAAATTTTGCCACCCGCCGAAGACAACCAGGAATTAAAAAAAATTTTTCGAGAAATAGTATATTTTTCGAAAAATAGTATATTTTTGGAAAATTTTCAAAAAATTGATGTATTCTCGGGGTTTTTTAAATGAAGTAATTCATAGTTAAATTGGGGTTAAATTCACTAAATTTAACCCCAATTTAGGGGCAAAATAGCAATTAAGGGTTAAAACGCGTTTTAGGCTAAATAACGGCCATACCCTAAACCTGTGCTAGCCAACTTCAAGCGCGAAAATGCTAAAATTTAAATTTCACCCCCGAATAAATTTAAATTTCACCCCAGAATATTGCTGATGTACATTAGTCTTATATAGCAGAATAGAGCTGTCATTTCGGGCTGAAATGTAAACATTTATTGGGTTTTAGAAAC
>JAQIYC010000629.1:0-12391 GCA_034699545.1 Porobelba spinosa | reverse complement strand
TTCGGATAGATCTTTAATCAGTTTTTTGACATCTCTTACCGATAAAAATATTGATTTATGTAAAATGGCAGTCTTTAATTATTATTAACAATTTATATAAATTAATTAAAATATTGTAAAAATATTAATTTAAATATACATATAGTAACTTATAAGTTAAATTGATCAGATGGAATTGACGAATATATATATATATATATTGTAATATATAACAAAATTTTATTCGTGTAAACAATAACAATTTAAATTTAAAAAATAATTTGGTTCAAATGTAGTTATATTTAATTAATTTGATTAAAAATTACTTAAATTCAGTTTAATCTGGTTAAATTTATGTTTTTGCTTTAAAAGTGTTGGTCACAATTCTTTGAAACACTCCTTATCGATCTTTTTATAAATTTATAAAAATGCCCAGGTTATCTATCCATAGATACTAATTAGCAGCGATTCAATCAATTTATATTTAACGCTTAGAAAAATAGCGTTACCAAGATATTCTGCTAATTACCGGTAACTTTAATATGCTCAATAAAACCCATTTATGTGTAATACATAAAATATAATTCATAATGTATTTCATTTTCAAATTTTATCTAGCACAAAATAATGTCTTTAACAAAATCCGCAACAAATTCAAACAATTGCTATTTCGACATATTTTTAAACGTCTGAATTTGATTTAAACTAAATTAATTAGATTTAATTATATTAAAACTGGGCTTAACAACAATTTTGCAAAAATTAAACCACAAATATTTAAGACGGCTATTTTTTAAGTTTTGTGTCTTGCTCGACGCAACCAAGGAGATTTTTCAAAATTTTAGAAGCCAGGTGGGTTTTAGTCTAATCACCCTTCCATCAACATCTCTGGTAAATAGCTTTCAATCAAAGATAAAAATACTTAGACAATGAGAAGGATCAAAAAGATCAAAAACAATTTAAGGCTATCACTTATGCAATATAAGTAGGGATGGCCAGGTCGGCCAGCTCAGGGGGGGGGGGGGCGGAAATTCGGTGGGGTAAAATGGAGAATTTTTTCCAAAAAATCCTATGGGGAAATCCGGTAGGGGTTACTCCCAATTTTGGGCTCCGCGCCCTATTTTTTGGGCGCAAATCTCTATTTTTGGGCGCCAATCATTATTTTTGGGCGCCAATCATTATTTTTGGGCGCCGATCTTTATTTTTGGGCGCCAAGGCGCCTATAAAGTTAAAATATTTGACGACTGCTTTCAAACTAATTCAGAAAGATAAACAAACATTTAATATTTTCTGCTAGTTTTATATATATAAAAAAATTTTATATGTACAAGTAATTTATTTATAATAATATTAATTTCAAATTATATAAAAATTTTAAGTGAAAAAAATTAAATATAAAATTTTAATATTCATTTGTCAAATAAAATAAAAAAAATTGTGTAATTTTTTCAATTTGTTAAATTTCTAAAGATTAAAAAATTTTAAAACCATATTCCTTGTAAATTAAAATTAATATTTTTCAAATTGTTGTTCGCATACGGTAGCTCTCAAATTTACAGTTAATCATTATTTTTGTTAGAAATTTTATTTGATTAAATTGTAACTTACTAATTTAATTTAGTTTAATCTAAAACATTTAGTTAAACGATTAGTTTAACATTGTGCAAGATTAGCAAATTACCATTAAAAGTTTATTTCAATTAAATTCTATAAATATATTTTAAGCGCCGCTCCCTATTTTTGGTTGTTGCTCTTTATTTTTTAGGCGCCGCTTTATATTTTAGGCGCCGCTCCTTATTTTTTTGGGCGCCGCTCTTTATTTTTTGGGCGCCGCTCTTTATTTTTTGGGCGCCGTTTCTCATTTTTGGGCGAAAACCGCCCAAAATGTCAAAAAAATTTGCCGGCCGCCGAAGGCGGCCGACAATTTTTAGAGGTGGAGGGAGTATCTTAACCGCGGCCTCAGGTGGAGAATAATATAGGTTTTTTCAAACTCAAGGGGATAATTGCCTGATTCCCCCCTTGGCCATCCCTAAATATAAGCACCGATTTTTACAATATTTTAAAATTTTCATATTTTTGGGTAAAAATATATAAAATATAACAATTTTACCAAGCAATTGTTGAAGTATAACCAGTTAAGTACTTTTCATGTATAAGATTTTGGCCCTATATGAATAATTATTAAGAATGTAACCCCTGGGGGTAAATTCTGGGAGGGGTAATCCGAAAATTTTGGCTAAAATCCTTGGTGGAAGAAGAGGTTAATTTTTTAAAATCCTGAAGACCTTTCAGTAAATAGGGATGACGTGCTTATCCTCCTTTTGTCATTCCTATCATTCCTTTTGTCATTCCTGTTACTAATTTTAAAGAGAAACTTTCCTGATAATTTTCAAACTCTGCTAGCAGTGTATGTGAAAGACTGTTTAATGCAGTTGTATTAGTTCGTGTCTATTTCCACATTTAATTAATAAATTGTAAAAAACAATTTTTATTTCTGTCGAAACAGACGATTATAAATATCCAATTTTAAATTCTAATTAGAAACACAACTATTAAAATAAAAATAAATATATTAGTAAAGTCATGGCATTAGAATGAAATTTTAAATACAATTTTAACAGATTTACAGTTTATTGTTGTTGTGAGAGCACACATTAAAGATTAATAAGAGTTTCTTACTTTTTAATCAAATGCTGTAGTTTGTTGTCAATTAATTTTGTTTAAAAAAAGACATTCTTATTAATCTTTAACAATTTTAACAATTTTAACAATTTTAACAATTTTGCAATTTATTTATTGCATAAAACTATATTCATAAACGAAACTGTAAGCAAATATGCCATTAGTAATATTTGAGTCTTTACTATACGCTCTGATGTATGTGTAAGTTAATAACAATACAATTGAATGATTTGTTTTATAATATTATATAAATAATTTCTATAAACAATTATTGTATTTAACATTCATAATGTCATTCAAATTCCTTTCAGTTAATTGTTTTGTTTAAATATAAATTTTTTTATTTAATATTAAATCTTATTATATTCTTATCGTTTCATATTAAACAAATCTTGATAGTTTACTAAAATGGGTGTTAATTAATAAAACTAAGCAAGTACAGCATTTGCATAGTGAAAAGTATGGTATGGTATGTCCCTGTTTTCGCCAATTTTATGATCCTATGATCTGCTCGTCTGACCTTGGTTATCAAGGTTTGAACGAATATTCCCAATTGTTTGTATCAATTTGGAAAAATATTTAGTCGACATATGCGTAGTGAAGAGAATTGTGACAAAAATGGCTTTTTATTGATTAGTTAACTAATAAACTCATGATTTTTAGTCAAATAGTCGACGAGAATCTCAAAGTGCTCTACGATTTCAAGTTTTATTACTCGAAATTGAATTCCAAGTCATGCAGAGCTTAAACCATTCATTCATTTAAAACTTAACGATCACTAAATGAAACCTTGAGTTCAATTGTCAGATCATCTGTATTCTGATATAATCGCAGCCAATATCTAACCATAACTTAACTAATATATCATAAATAACACTCTTCTGGCGGCTGTTGGCAACTGATTATCATTTGGCAAAAAACTTTTGCATTATTGCATAAATTGTTTTAAAATTTATATTTTTGTTTGAGATCTGATGAGAGAATAGTCTAACAGAAAAGTTCAATAATGTTGAGTACATTCAGACGTTCTGTACTTCAAAAACAATACAAATCATCATTTGATGGAATAATTAGCGCATATTTCTCGAGTCAACTTCGAGAGCCAGTAGAGCCCCGGGTTGTGACCGCCATTCCCGGACCCAATTCGGTTCGACTCAAACAGGAATTGGATTCGATTCAGAACTCGTCTGGAATTCAACTTTTTGTCGATTATTCCAAATCGATTGGAAATTATATGAATGATGTCGACGGAAACGTCTTCCTCGACATCTATAGCCAAATATCATCCATACCTCTCGGCTATAACCACCCGGCGCTGCTCAAGGCCGCTTCAGACCCGAACAACTTGTCAGCGTTCGTGAACAGGGCTGCCCTGGGCATTCTCCCACCCAAAGACTTCAACCACAAACTCAAGAATTCGCTTTTGTCTATAGCACCCAAAGGGTTGACAGAAGTGCAGACAATGTCCTGCGGGAGCTGTTCGGTCGAGAACGCCATCAAAGGTTGAATTTTTAAATTTAATAATTGAATCGAATTAACAAAAACGAATCCACGAATAGCCGCCTGTTTTTGGTATCAATCGAATGCGAGAAAGGGTTTGGCGCCGACTGATGAAGATCTTCAGTCATGTCTTGAAAACCGAGCGCCCGGTTCGCCCAAACTCAGCATAATCTCATTTAAGGGCGGTTTTCACGGAAGAACATTCGGTGCTCTTAGGTTTGGCTACATTTGCTAATCAATTGATATACACTTCAGCAATAAATCTAATCGAAACAACTGCACCCATAGCTGCACACATTCGAAGTCAATCCATAAGCTGGATGTGCCGGCATTTGAATGGCCTATCGCTACATATCCTAAATATAAGTATCCGTTGAATGAGAATAAGACCGAAAACAAACAAATAGATCGGCAATGTCTGGCAGAGGTGCAGGAATTGATCGAACAATACGCCAAAAAGGGTCTTCCAGTGGCCGGACTCATCATTGAGCCGATTCAGGGCGAAGGGGGCGATAATCACGGCTCAGTCCAGTTCTTCCAAAACCTGCGCAAAATCTGTACCAAAAACGGCATCGCATTCATTGTCGACGAGGTTTGCATTCCGGCGCTCATCGCCCTTACTCTTTCATTTCTCAATTTTGTCGACCTTCAGGTGCAAACAGGCGGCGGACCGACCGGTCGAATGTGGGCTCACGAGCACTTCGCACTGGAGGAGAGCCCCGACATCGTCACGTTCAGCAAAAAGTTACAAATCGGAGGCTTTTTCTACAAAAACCCCTTTAGACCAGACCAGGCCTTCCGTATATTCAATACCTGGTTAGGAGATCCGGCAAAACTGGTATTCCTCGAAGAAGTGGTTAAAGTAATAAAAGCAGAAAATTTGATCGAAAAGATCGACAAAACCGGAGATTATTTGCTGAAGGGATTGGAAGGTATTCAACAGAAATACCCGAATAAAGTGATGAATGCGAGGGGAAAGGGAACCTTCTGTGCCATTGACTTCAGTAGTCCTGAGCTGAGAGACAAAGCAATTAAGGTCAGTGCCGGCGAACCGACGTTTGTTTGATATTCATATTATTAGAGACTTAAACAAAATTCAATTAATATCTCATTTTGTGTTCAGGTTTTGCACTCAAATGGCGTTCACTGCGGAGGCAGTGGTTCGGAGACTCTGAGAGTGCGAACAACCCTAACCTTCAACACCAGTCACGTCGATATCTTCCTCAATAGACTCGAACTAACGCTTAAACAAATCAATTAATTCCATATTTTTCGATGAATTCAATTATTTCGCTATAATTTTGAAATTTTATAACTTCTATAATAAATATTAATTTTGTTGTTATTGTTATTTAACTCCAAAATGTGTTCATATTTTGAAGCCTTTAAAGCCATTAAAAGTTTATTAAATTGAGACTAAATTCAAATTTATTTCTATATTCTATCGATTATAACAATATTTCAATTGTTTTGAAATAATTTCAATTAATAACTAATTTATAATTTACACAAATGTTTGCAAATCGAGCCCTCAATCGAATGCAAGCATTAGTCGAGTCCGTGCCGGCCCGGGTCGACGACTCTCCAGCCGACTCTCCAGTCGCGGTAATTGCGTCCACCGAGGGTTCCGTTCTCTGTGCGAATCTCTTCGATTCCGTCGGGAAGAAGGATTTGCCAACCATTCGGGTGCCATTCGGTTGGGGTATTCGCCCTAAGGTTTAGAGCACCCACTAGAGCAAAGACGGCGCCCACAGCCGCACCGATGCCTGTGCTGTGAACTATGCATATATTGAAACAAATTTAATAAAAGCTAACAAATAGTCGAAACCAAATCAAAACCAACACTTATAGCCCCAAATGAGACCGACGGAAGCGCCGCCTATAATGTGATTCCAGGGGTGTTCCCAAGTGTCGTGTTTTTTGCCCCGAAGGTTAGCCACTGCGCACACGACCGCCGAATACAACACAAATGAACCGCCTTTTGGACAACAAATTGCGATTCAAATGAAGAGCAATTGAGACAACAATTGGTTAATTACCGATTCGACCGAAATGTGTGCCAACCCTTCCCAAGGCATTCATGTAATTCAATTGTTTGTTTCCCAACACATCCACTATCGCCACCACAGACGCTGTCGACAGTCGACACAAACAGTGGTTAGACTCAGCACTAGTCATCACTCGTGCCATCCATACCTGTTTTGGCGCCATAATAGCCGTAATTAAACACCTTTTTATGGCAGTCCTCGTAATCCCGAGTGTCGAAGAAGTAATACTTCGGCGGCGGCGGGGGTTCGAGAATATCCTTTTTCCTAAAGAGGGGCACAGGATTACCCCACCAGCCGAAGGGGATGGGATAGGGCGGACACCAAACCGGTTTGTGGGTCCACTCATCCGGCAGTTCTGGCCATTTCATTGTCACCAATCGATTCACAGATTTGATCTGATATTCAATCAATTATTGCAGAAAATGGTAAACAATATAAACATAAAACAACACAAAATACGTCAACAATAATATGATTGCCGTATAATTGCCCCCATTTTTACATTACTCTTAATTTGCAAATATTTGTAAAATTTAATAATAATTGGATTAATCCGAATCCGAAACGAATTAGCGATTCTATAGTTTAGTCTTTTATTATAAATTTACTCTTTTATCTGTTTATAAACAATTTACTATTTTTAACCACATTTTTAATTAAATAAAACTATTTAACCGAAAAATAAAAGATGTTTTGAGTTTAAACTTTAGGGAATCTTAGGTTAATTTGGGTTAATTTGACGAATTTTAAACTGTTTTTATATTAGATTTATTATTTAATTTAACGGCATTTATGTTCCGAATCATATTTAAAATGAAAAATAATGTCTATTTACCGGTAATACAAAACTTTATTTAATCGATGAAAATGTTTAGAAATAACGCTTTTATAGCAATTAAAGCAATTTCTCTGATTTGGCATAACTTCAATGCATTTCCAACAGAAAGCCATTCAAAGCAAGTGTTGAAACAGTTTTTAACCAAAAGTTAGAATATAATACAAAATCAATAGAAAGTCATAAAAAGTATTGAACCGAATGTCACAAATAGTGCCACAACTGATGTAGAGGTGAAGACCTCTTCGCCATTTGATAAGCGGTGTCTCCGCTATCGTTGCGAACACTGATATCGATGTCTTCGTTGTATAACAAGAGCTCCAAAAGGGGTCTATTGTTGTGATTAGAGGCCAAATGAAGAGCAGTATTGCCGCCATTCGACACACTATTGATATCTGCGCCACAGTTGAGGAGCAAATCGATGGCCAAAATGTGCGCCCATTTGGCCGCGCAGTGCAATGGTGTCCATCCGTCGGCCGTCCGCGCGGACACATCGGCGCCGGCACTGATGAGGAGTCGCATGACAGGGATGTGGTTGTTATAGGAGGCCCTGTGGAGGGCTGTGTAGGCGTCGCTGTCCACCGCTTTGACGAGACTTTTGTCGCACTTCAGACACTCCTTAACCGCCAAAAGGTTTCCGTTTTCGGCAGCGCTTAGAATACGATTACTTAAATCGCTTTCATTGGCCGAACAGTTGTTTAACATTTTGTTTACATTTTGTTTAAATGTTTTGACTTTTGTTTTGACTTTTGTTTTGAAGTTTATTTCAACAAAAATAACGTAAAACATAAGGCATTGAGTGTTACGTAAAGCATAAAAGACGTATAAAATAGCGTTAAATAAATGGATTGTTTTGTCAATCAATTAATAGGTTTTACACAAAATGTTTGAAAAAGTGTTTAATTAAAGTCTAAATTAATAAACGATTTAAACCAATAATCAATTGAGTGATTGGTGTTGTGGTCAGAATGGAAGGACCTCTTTGTAAATGGACTAATGTTATGAAGGGATGGCAATACAGATGGTTTGTAATTCAATTCATTTCTATTTATTTATTTATTTTGATTTCAATTGTTTTGAAATTCAATTATAATATCAAAACATTAGACTTTAATTGAATTAATGTTTATTTAGACTTTGTTTTAATTCAACATTTGATTAATTATTGTTGAATTAAATAACAATTAATAGTATTGTAATGAATATTAGACGAAAATAGTAAACAATTGATTATTTTCGCAATTGTTTTAGATTTTGATTTAATAATAAATATCTTTTCTATCATTGTTTGATCCAATCTCTATCGACAACTCTTTTTTAAATATATCAAAAAGTCTATAATTAGCATAAAATATGTCTGAATTTGGATTTTAAATCAAATAATAAATATTAGACTTAAATACAAAACACAATTCAACTCAAATATGAGAAATAATTAGTCAAACATTGGAATTAGTGTCAGAAATGTAATTAATTGTTAAATAGAGTATAAAAAGTATTGCAATCGACAGCTCTTTGGGTAAAGACAATGCCATCGAGTGTGGAATTGATGCCATACTTAAGCACATTCTTTAGGTCAGACAAGACATCACAAGTAGATTCCAATTCATATATTTTTAATGACTTTTTAATTGAATTTATGTTAATTATCATAACTTTTTGCTAATTATTCAATTGCCGACACAAATGGCATTGACTTTAGAATAAGCATTGAATCGATTTTTGTAGACTATTTCGAATTTTACATTTGATTCACATATTGTTCGCTAAATAATTCAAATTTAAACTAAACTTAACCTTAAAATTAGGTTTGTTTTGGACGACAACGCAGGACTCCTCAGCTATTATACGGTATTATTTGGCTTTAGTTCTCATAAATACTCAATTAATTAATTAAACGTTTATTTAATTTGTTTCCTCTTTTCGATTGAATTTAAGTCCAAAGAAAAGATGATTAAAGGCGACCGAAGAGGTTGTGTCAGACTTAAAGTTAGTATTTTTTAAATTATTTTTTTATATCTTTAAAAGTTTGTTATCTTAAGAGAAGCACTCAATGGCTTCATATCTAACACTTTGTATACATTTATATTGTTTTATCGCTTATTCATTGAAAATCCTTTTCTAACTTTAATAATGAAATTAATGACTAAAATATGAATTAATATAAATATAATAATAATGACAACAAAAAGGGAGCTGTGATTGGGATCGACGACGAAGACGACAGCACTTTCACGATTACAGTCGACGGCAAAATGTTTCACTTCCAAGGTTTGCATTTTTACCCATTATTAAAGTTTTTAATTCTTATTTTTCAATTTTTATTTATTTTTATTTTTGGAAAAGTTATAAAATTTATTAAAAGTATAAAAAATTTTATTATCAAAAATATAATTATATTTTAATCGATTTGGTAATAATTAAATTTGAGTTAACTCATTAATTTATTGCTTTTATGAATCGATTTTAAATTAGTTTAATTGATTGTCGAACAATAAAATGAAATAATGAGTAATTCAAAGCTAATTCAAAGTGTTTGTACGCATTCTCTACCGATTATTCTACAGAATATCAGAATTAGATATCTTTCAAAGCGAAGAGTTTGTGCGCAAACGACGAAAAAAGTATTCAATTTTTGATACGATATTCCAATTTTGATTATATAGCGATTTATTTGATTATAAAATATATGCCAAAGATTCACAAAACAAGAGTCTATTACAGTATTGTATTGATATATTGTATACCGTATTGTAATAGTATTCTAATGACTACAGTATTGTTAGTTTCCATGAGAGCCAAAGTACAGAAACAAAAATTGAGTTTTCATTAATTAGTTCTTTTCTCAACTCTCGTCTCAAAATATGATTTTTAGTTTAAAAACATATTTTTGAGTTTTCAAACTAAGTTCGAGTCATAAGCAGTTGAATAACTTGAGCTCTAATTGCTGTCTTCTGCAGCACATGACGCAGAGGAGAGGACCCGTTGGGTAACAGCTTTAGAGGACACTATTCTAAGACATACTCATCGAAGACGTACTCAACTTCGCGATCAAACCCAAGTGCCAACACTTTCCGACTTTGAGAGAAAGCTGACCGAAACTGACGCTTATTTGCAATTATTGATAACTCAAGTCAAACATCTGGACAACAAAATCGAAATCGCGTCCAACGAGTCCGACAAAGAGAAACTGTTAGCCATTAAAGTGAAGACATCGACTCTTTTGGATGGCATTAAACATACGATAGTTTTATTACAAATTGCAAAGGTTTGGGTCGTTTCTCATTCGATCGATAATTTCTATTCATATTTCTTATATCTTTACAACAAAAACTTTAATAATAACACAAATCGACAATTGATTGGACAGAACACAACACATCCTGTGAATGGCGTCTTCACTAATAGTGCCGTTTCTTTAACTCTCGAGTCGTCAACGAACTCCTCAGTAAACGAAGAATCACTGAGTGATGTCACCCAAACCGACAACACCAGTGATATTATTGTGTCGAACCCAACCCGTCCTATATTAGACCACAATTTTACAATAGTTCGAAATCCTGTGAATAAAGCCGTTTTGAATCTGCATTCCGTGCCTGAGGTGTCGTACAGTAGTTCAGACGACGACGACTTCTTCTATGACGCGCCCGAAGAGAGCTCGCCTTCAGCTCTGATGACCAGACCTACTGCCGATAATGTGATGCAAGTGATGGACACTTTGGAGACATTGAGTTTGGAAAGTAATTCGAACGCAAAGAATCAAATCGATTACGACTTGATGTACGAAAGCGAAGAGGAAGAGTTGGGAAGCATTGAAAATCACGGCTCAGTTATCTCTCATCTGATATCTCAAGTCAAAATCGGAATGGACTTAACAAAAGTGGTTTTACCGACTTTTATACTCGAGAGGCGTTCCCTTTTGGAAATGTACGCCGACTTCTTCGCACACCCGGACCTCTTTGTAAGGTATTTCCCAACCGTTTAACTCAATCACTGTTTTCCCTTTGTATTGATTTTAATATATTCTTTAGTATTACTGACTGCCCGACCCCTCAGGACCGTATGATACAAGTGCTGAAGTGGTATCTATCGGCCTTCCACGCCGGGCGCAAGAGCTCTATTGCGAAAAAGCCATACAATCCTGTTTTGGGTGAAGTTTTTAAGTGCTATTGGAAAGTACCCGGACTGGACCAGAAGGTATGTTGACTTTCTTATAATTAACCAACAAATGGATAACTTTTGAGTAATTATAGGAAGAGTTGGCTTCTGACGGTCCCATTCCGTGGGCCAATACAACAAACCTGACTTTCATAGCCGAACAGGTCTCACATCATCCGCCGATTTCTGCATTTTATGCCGAAAATGTCGAAAAACGTATTATGTGTTCCGGTATTGAATCGAGTCGTAAATATTTGATTAATTTCCTAAATATCTATAATTAATGTTTAGCTCATATTTGGACAAAAAGCAAATTTCTTGGACTCAGTATTGGCGTCAATAACATCGGCATCGGTTCCATCTATTTGTTAGATAAGGGCGAAGAATATGTTTGCACTTTTCCCAGTGCTTACGGCCGGTCTATTTTGACGGTTCCATGGGTTGAATTGGGAGGTCCCGTCACTATCCAGTGCCAACAAACCGGCTTCTCTACGAATATTGATTTCATTACTAAGGTATTCGTGTCTTAGCTCTAACTCTAAACAAATATTTATAACTTTTAATATATTTCAAACCCGCAAACCTCCAGCCCTTCTATGGCGGCAAAAAACATCGAATTAATGCCGAAGTGTTTAGTCCTCCGCCGACAAAGAAGTCGATTTTGACGGTTTCGGGCGAATGGAATGGTTTAATGCAAGCGAAGTGGACTCAGTCGGGGAAAAGCGAATTATTTGTTGACACGAAAGCAATTCCTATAATTAAAAAACAAGTTAAACCTATTAGTCAACAGGAAGTGTTCGAATCTCGCAATCTATGGAAGGAAGTGACAGCTGCTCTCAAGCAACAGGAGGTGAGCGCCGCCACAAACGCCAAGTTCGCTGTCGAGCAAAGGCAACGCGAACTCGTGAAGGAACGGCACGAGAGGAGCGTTAAGTGGGAAAATAGGGTAACTATTGCTGAGCGCACGGCTCTAATCCTAACTTAATTTGAAATTTGATTCAATCTTTGCCGCAATAGGTCTTCCATTCTTTAAGCGATAATTGGAATTATAATAATCCGTTGACCGCAAGAAAGTAATCACTAAATAGTTAGAAATGTTGTCAATAATTCGATATATATTCTATGCATTCATACAGTTTAGTATAAATTATTACTATTATATAAAACATTATATATTTTACTCAATTAC
>JAQIYC010000628.1:0-12392 GCA_034699545.1 Porobelba spinosa | reverse complement strand
GCATAGCATGGGTGCAATGATTTATTTGAAGCCATTCATCAGGAGTTTAAAAGCAACAGTTGCTCTAATGTGCTTCACATTCACACACATCAGTTATGGTAAGCTTATGCCTGTTTATGCCTCAAACACAAGTATTTTGGGCTTTTTGTGGCGAAAACCTCCACTATTTTGTTATTTTTGAAAATACAAGTTAATCACCAGTTTGTAGCGCTAAGAGACTCAACCGTTTGCCACATCTATATAGAGCTCACATCCAACACATCCAACACATCCATACGATTGCAATTAAGCACTACTTTATATGCTATGATATTTGCGGTTAAACGCTATAGTCTACTGAAAGTGTGAATTATGAGACCATTTGTTCGCATTTGACTAAACGATAGTTAGTTATCAATTAGAAAATATGTCATAACTTATAGGTCACATACAAACACATTAATGAGTTTTCCAATCAAGTTATTTAATAATTATAATTCCAATCCATTTCGATGTGCAATAAATTAAATATTAGTGTTTATATGCATTTAATAAAGAATAAATCGAATTCAGGCTATCTATTCAACTGAATTAAATTGAAATAATAAATGTCTTATATAATGAAAATTTCCTGTTTTTTCAACAGAAATGTATCGAATACTTCATTTTTAAGAGATGTTAATCCTTTTAAATTGCAATCTTTGAGTCTTTAAGCTCTTTCTGTCTATTTTTGCACAATTTGTTTGCAAAAGACGTTCAATATGTGAGATAAAAGAATTAACAAAAAAGCTCTGTTTTTACAAAATTTTTGTGAATCACATAAATTAAAAGCGTTTACAATTAGTACAAATAAGTGCAACACTTGACTTAACACATTGAGGCAAACAGTGTTGTCTCTACTCTTTGCACAACTGAGGCATCCCTTCGCAGCCAAATCTCAATTTCCTGCAATTCTGTCTCATTTATAAAGCAATAAATATTTTGGGATTACATGTAATGTAAAAGTTGTGTTTAGGACAGTTTTGAATCCTTTGGTGAACTATTGGGGACAGATGTGAGAGCACAGCAAAAATATATTATAATAATTAGTCAGAAATTGTGGTCTTTCAGTGTCTCTAACGACTCATTTAGTTCTGCAAAGCATTCTGTGATTTGAATGACAGCAGTTGTGAAGTTCTAACTATAAAAAGTTAATAAACTATTATAGAGTGAAACAAAAATATAAGAAATTTCTGACTGAATGTATAACATCTTGTTTTATATATTTATAACTGTGTATAACATCAAGATCACGAAAAAAATTAATCTTTTATATTCTAGTCTACTTGAAGATAATTTTTGTTTAAACAAACAGATATTTCTATTTTCAAACCAACTATTTATTGATACACGACTTGCTTAGGGAATGAATGCATAGGAAGGGTAGAGAAGGGGCTGAACGGCTATACGAGTGATGCAGTTGTTCAAGAATAACAACTTCCTTAAAGTGTCTGAAAGGCTCGAAAGTATTGGCAGTATTTCGAGCAAAATAGAGATTTCTTTTTTCAAAACACTATACAATATATACAACTTCTATATAACACATAACATGACTTCACTCTCGACTCTGTTCTCTCTGTTCGGAGCAGTAAATCGTAATATTTTTTCACTGCAAACATCTTTTTCTCCAATGGGTGGTCTGTTTTGTGGTTAGATTTTGGGTCTCGGCCTCAATAATCGTTTGGTGTGGCAATAATATTGAGTGTAAATTAGGAGAAGAAAAGTATGTACAGTTGGCACAGGTGTGCAATTGATATATTGACCGCAGTTTACGTTATACTGTTAAACGTCTATTCAAATTAATGGATCCCTCTCTTAATACTGCGATTCTATTGAATCGAAAGAATAACTAATGAATAATGACTTTTCGCTCTTAAGATATTAATTAAATTCCAGATCTGATCTACACTACAGTTGGGCTTCAGATCAAAGCGTTTTATTTTTCTCACATAACGATAATCAATAATACAGTTCTTCTTAATTGCACTAATATTTTCAGTTTAAATAACTTTTTCGGAATTTATAGTTTTGTTTTACGACCAAAAAGTGAGATATCATTCACTGGCGGTCTTTGACTGAGACGTCCAGTCGAGTAAGCATTTGCCCAATTCTTCGCCCAATTCTTCGCTCAATTCTTTCATTCGACTCAACTTTTATTATTTTATTTATTAACCAAATAGTGGTTTGAAATCGAAATTCAATGTCTGATCTAATCTCGAACAGAACCCCTCACAGCAAACACTACTTGTGGTAAACAATCGGATAACAGCTTTTTGTCTAATTATGTTTTAATGCTCTGTTAAAGCAATTCTCATTTGTTGACGCATTCCTTTGCAGTCAATCAAACAAATTATTGCATTTGACAAACAAATGCTAAACAATATTAGATAATATTTATTCCAAACATCCAATACATTAGCAAACAATTCACTAATCAGGATAGGGATGGATCGGCAATACCGGGTTATACTACTTCTACTTCATTGCAGATTCTTTGAATTTTTAGACTAAAACCTATTAAAATGTTTGTTATATAAAGTGATCTTGAAACACATTTCTAGCAATATAATCTTACTGATCCGTCTCAAGTTTGAGAAACTTTGTTGAAACTAACCATGTTATTAACCCTGTTGTTTGACAACTTGCTCATCTCTGCTCATCTCTGCACTAATCGATAGCCCAATGTTGGCGTTTGAGATAAATTGCGGGCAAAAGAGAAATTGTTTGTATATTTATTCAGTTATAACATAAACTCTCTTTAATTGTAACTCAACATCATTTACAACACACTGTACGGAGATCTGCGAAAAATAGTCGATTATTTAGTTTTTTATTTTGTTTCGAAATCCTTGGAATGTTTTTAAGTGTTTTTCTTATTTTAATCGAATGAAAAATTTATACGATATATAAAAAATTAAATTTAATTTATAAGATCTAAACTTAATTTTGAAGAAAAAGTTTTATCACTTTTGAAGGACTGAATGGAAATAACGAAAGGCTTAATAAGTCATAAAAGTTTTGATTACTAAAAATGGTAAACCATATAAACAAAATATAAATATGTTATAAAAACTAATAAACTTGTGATAAAAGACAGAGTAAATAAATAATTGGAATTATGTTCTCATCCATTAAAATAATGTCGACTTTAATGCTGATCTGTTTTATTCATTAAATCGAATTGAATTCATGTATCGCTACTGTAATAAAAGAGAGTATATCTCAAACTTGTGGTTCTATTAGATCGGATGCTGTGTTGGTGTGTATACCTGCTGTCTGTTTGACACTCCAGAGACAATTACCTTTAGATGAATAACTACAGCTCTGATAGCTGTGATCAGCGCTCAAATCGTTAACCTTCTGGAGGTATAGCCAAACCGAACAACTAAACCGAATCACTTCATATGCTCTACCCATACCTGTGCAGCGGTCGACCAGTTTTGCCAAAACCTCTTCACTGATCGCATAAATATTCACTGCTCTGCACGACATAAGAATGCCATCTCTTCTCTTGACTTCAAATAAGCCGTTCAATCGACTGAACACTTCAGCATATTTTGCTTCAGATCTCGAAAAGCATTAAACACAGCATTGAATGCAGTTTTCAATGCAATTCGAAATATTAATACTTAGTTTGGGTTCGGATCTAATCAAAACAACTGACAAAATATAAATACTTTTATTCCGGTATTTGACTCAAAACATACCGAAAGCGCTATATCTGCTTAATATTGAACGAATAGTAAATATCTTTATTTAAATCTTCTTAAAGACTAAACAACTGTCGCTATTATTACAGTTGACTATCGATACAGAAATGCAAACAAATTCTCTACAATTTCGCCGCTTCTCTACTTCGAGACATTGTCTGTCCTTAGCTCAGGGCTGGGCTGTGGGCACTCGGCGTTGTCTTCTGTCAATTAGCCAAATATTTCTCTCATATATTCGTAAGTTTCGAGTTGTAGTCCCGAGTCGAGCGACAGTGCGTTAGTGACATGTCTGGGCTATTCGAGACTCGCCTTCAGCTGCGATATAGAGTTTGAAACAGCGATTGAAGTGAAACTGATGTCAAGACGTCTAATCTGTTGACTTTGATCCGAACTGATCCGAACTGATCCAAACTGACAAATTTGTTCGGTTCTGACATATCAATGAAAGGTAAGCTCTTCTGAACGTGAGGTCAACTCCAGAGCATAGATCAGAGCAAACGTATTATGTTTTGTGAAAACCATTTAAATGCCATCTCTTCTGACTCAACAAATCTGTTTTATTTTCTTATTTAAGACTTTTGTTTGGCTTTTAGTTTAAAAAATTTTAGAATTATTGAATAAATTATTTTCTAGAGCATTGAAAAATGTTTCAGATCAGTTACTTTTATTTTGGCATAAAATAGATAAATATTATTTAACAAATAACTTAATATTTTGAAATATAGGATTCACTTGTTTGCAGATTAGCGCCTATTCCTTCCAACCTATTCCTAAAGCTATAAACTTTCCAATTATTTTAGTCTTTATTTTTTAAGAACTTTTCTATAAGTCATTGAAAAATTTAAGACTTATTTTTAGAAATTCTGTTCATATTTTCAGTGATTCATTCATTGCACTCAAAATATGTTTGAAAAATGTGTAATAAAGAAGATATTTTTGACACAAAAAATAATGTGTAGATTAAGAAAAAATTTCTGTGAAAATCGTGTAAATCGAGATTATTCTCAAAAAATAAAGTTTAAACGTTTGGGTCATTTAAATGAAATATTACTGCAATATATCAGAAACGGATAATATATTGAAATGAATTAAATTTACGAACAATTTCTACACTTTCTTCTTATATAGAATTTTTGATATATCAATGAAAATTGTTTATATAATTGAAATAACTTTTAAAGTATTTAATTATTTGATTAATTAATTAATTAAATTATATAATAAAATGCATTATTAGTACTAATCATAAGAATTGTATTGAGAATACATTGAAATTCAATACATTATTCAACGATTCAATCATTGAATTTCTATCAAATTGTTGAGCGATTTAAACGCCATCTTTGGTCTCGACTTACAAACAATAGACATCTGATTGTGATGTGAAGTGAATGCGAAAGCGATTAGAGATTTGAAGTCAAAAGTCATATGAATTGAGTCTAAGAAGTGATGTCCGAAAACGACAATTCAGAGCAAAATGAGTCGAAGCCAGTGATGGCTAAAAGCGGAGACGAATTGTTTAGTTCGGATCAACAGATCGTTTGCTCAATAATCCCGGGTTTGAGCGAAGACTTATACAAAGGCCAGTCGGGGCGGGTGGGAGTGATCGGGGGTTCGGTGGAGTACACGGGAGCGCCTTATTTCGCCGCCATCTCTGCCCTCAAAGCCGGTGCTGACCTGTCGTATGTGTTCTGCACCCGAGGCTCCGCACCCGTCATAAAGTCGTATTCACCCGAACTTATAGTTTACCCGAATTTAGATTCCGTTAATTCGATCGAAGAAATCAATTCACTTCTGCCGAAACTGCATGCAGTGGTGATAGGGCCCGGATTGGGACGCAATGAGCACATTCTGGCCAATGTCGGCGGTATTATCGACAGAGTGAAGGAGCTGTCACTGCCGATGGTGTTGGACGCGGACGCCCTCTACTTCGTCTCGAAGTGCCCGGAGATAGTGCGCGGATACGCGAAGGCCATTCTCACCCCAAACGCCGCAGAGTTCGACCGATTATACGCCGCAGTCTATCGCTCCGAACCCAACCCAACCGATGACCCGAACGCAGCGCTACAGCAGTTGGCGAAGACTTTGGGAAATATCACTATTGTTCGCAAAGGACGTGAAGACATCATTAGTGACGGACACTCAGTGGTCACCTGCAGAGAGAAGGGAAGTCCGCGTCGGTGTGGAGGACAGGGAGACCTGTTGTCGGGCTCTATGGGTCTCTTCTCTTATTGGAGTCACAAAGCATTTGCGGTTCAGAATCTACCGATAGATCTGAATCACCAGAAACTGAGTCCAACACTTGTGGCCGCTTTGGGCGCTTCGATGCTGACCAGACGGTGCGCTCGATTGGCGTTTGCGAAGTTCGGCCGAAGCACTACAACCACTGATTTGATCGAAGAGATTAAGACTGCGTTTACGTCACTCTTTCCGGTCGACTGAACGCAAGCATTCATTTCAAACAAATTAATATAATTTTAATGTAATTCGTATTTTCGATGCATTTATGCGAAAATTTTGTTAAATATTTGATTGCAAATCGAAAACAATTTCTTTATTAACGATATTTTATTGATATTTAAATAATTTTTATTTTTATTATTAAACAATTTTCTCTAATTCTCTATTCTCTACATTATTTACAAATCATCAAAAGTATAATACAATCAAAATCAGACCATTTGGTGTAAAAATTAAAAACACATTTAAAGCTAATCACAAAATCCAATATCTGTTCGTAATATGTCTGCAATTAATGATATTTTGATTCAAATTTATCTAAAATTTATTCGATTTAAAGCGAGTGATAAAAAAGTTACTTTAAATCGCGTTTTAGTCGAATACTTGTGTCGCTATTCGTCAAAATTATTGCTTTAAACGATTGAAATATAAACTCAAAACAAAATAACTTATTCTTATGTAACAAAAGTTTCTTTGAAAGAACGCTTCGATTGCTTTTTGAACCAATCGTTTCAATCACTTAAGACTCAAATAATAATCGTTTCGTTACTATAATTTCGGCAAAAGTTTGAACTATTGCTAAACGTATTGCTATTATTGATTGATTCCATACTCGAGGAAGACTCAGACCTTTGTCTGTGGATTGTGTTGGAGTAGTGATAGTCTTCATTATTGAGGACCGCGTTATTGGTTTGGGTCTCGTCGTCGATGTACTGGACGTAAACCCTTCTGTTGCGGCACTGGTGGCACTTCTGCGACTTCCTATGCCTCCTCTCTTTGTCCCGTTCCTCCAAAACCTTTGCCATTATAGCTGCGGACACATAGTCTGGACAACCGTTTAAGTCGTTTTGAGAATTTGCGTTATTATTGGCCAACGGAAGTGATTCGTCGTTTACTTTGTTTACTGAGTAAACCATTGCCGTCGGCGGGAATGTCGACATAATCGGCACCCGAATCACTCGGGCGCCGTTGTTTGGACTAGAGTTGCTTTGCATATCAAGTGTCGCATTGCACGGGTGGCTTCGGGTGCGCCTATGGTTCATCTGCAACCGAACCTTCTCCTGAAGATCTGACGGCAGCTGTCGATATAAAACATTCATTAGTTTTGATAAAATTTATGTTAAATTAAAAATATTTTTCCGACAATTGGATAATGACTTACAGTATTGAACTTATGCGACACAAAACTCGAAGGTTTGCACTGAAGTAACTGAACGGCAATATTACAGTCATTCTTGTATTGATCGCTCTCTTCCTCCAACTCCGCGATCGAGACCCGGGCCTCCACTAACTTAGTGCTCAGATCAGACACATCGCGAGTGAGCGCAGACTTTTCGGTTTCAAATTTGTCGGCAATTCTCAACAGTTTGTCTTCCAATCCCTGATTTACTTTTTGCAATTTTCTGTGACCTTCGAGTAATCTATTCGTTAGAATTAATTAAAAATTTGTTTAAAATATAATTCAAAGTCAAGAGAATGGGAGCGTAAAGCCGGAGCCGACATACCTCTCATACTTTTCCTGCCAAAAGTGCAGACTTTCTTGCATTGCATTCATCTCTCCGTTCGGGAATCGTCGCGCGTGAAGCATAATCTGACTTTCCATTGACATTATGTGGTACTCCCGTTCCGATAACTGTCTCTTCAGGTGCTCTATCTCTCGGTGCAAATGAATGCTATTATTGTTTACACAACTCTCGCAACGACAGCCGCATTCCTACCACAACAAGAGAGCGATAAAAATCAATTATAAAATAAATATCGATTCGATTCTATCGATCAATTAAAGCACTTAAAAGTATTTTGAAATTAATATAAATTATATAAAATATATAAAAACACAATCAATAGAAAGCAATAGAAAGCAATGGAAAGTACCGTTAACTGAGGCTTTCGGGGTCGAGAGAAGACTGTAATTAGACTCAAGTTGTCAGAAGCCGAACCTCTTTCGGTAAATAACATTTGCAAACAATTGCGAGAAACAAAAGGTCAGGAATAGGGATGAGAATCACATAAACTCGGATTTCAAGGTTAACTCAATATACAGATGAATTGAGAGCAAAACAAAATCTCATTTTATTTCATTCAAGCACTCAATCCAAGAATTATCTAATACTGAAGAATCAATTAAAATCAAATTATACTTTCGGTGTATTTCGAGTGAATAAAAATTGCATTCAATGTATAAATCAATTATACCTTCCGTTAAGAGAAAGAGCAGCGAATGTACGCATTGGCTAAACATTGGATCGAAATTCAGTTATAAAAAAGGGCCAAAAACTAGAGCATCCGATCAATTGGAATGGGATGTGACTTATGATCGCTTTTATCATTCTTTCAGTATTGCAGACCCTATGAGAGGTCTGGACTCTGTGTGTGCGCTCTGTCTAGTCGTTCACTTTCAGTCATTTAAATAAGAATTTATCTAAAGCTCATTGTTTTTCAAACAATAGAATTTCATTCAATTTTTAGCAATTATTTACAAATATTCAAACAAAAAGTTGATTTATAGGAAGTAAGAGCTCAATCAAACCCACACTTTATTTCTCAGTTTATATTTAGCTCTATATTAGTAACAATACATTAATTGATTATTAATTACTGAAAGGGCGGCAAAAGCGCTAAAACTTTTAATCAATTCAAACAATTGAGTCGATCGCTGACAATAAACAATTTGAGCAATTGCTCCAGGTTAGTTTACGCGCAATGTTTGCGTTATATTGATAAAGTGTAAATTTGAATTGGAAAATTCGGTGTTGGTCATTATTTTGCATTATTAATGCTGAACTTTGGCTTCATATTAAAACAAGTATTATCGCTCAGAAAAATACAAATTATCAAAATGTTATATCAAATCCTTACAAATGACTTCGACTAAAATAAAATTTGTAAATAAAGTCTGCATTTATTAAATCATTAAATTATATTAAATAATATAATATTAGATTAAATCTGTATTACAATAATAGCAGAAATACAACACAACTCCTAATTAAGACGTAGTGTTCATCTGTTGTTCAAATAAATTAAAGTAAATAACAATTGATTTAAATTAATTATATAGTCGTATGCAGGGTTGACCAATGGGGAGGGGGGAGCCAGGCCTCTAACCCCGCTTTTCCTGATAATTTTGGTTCCAACCCACTTCTAATTTTGTTCGAACCCCCCCCCCCCCCTTTAGAAAAGTTTAATTTAGTCTTAATTTAATTTAACTCCGGTTACATCGGCTTTAATTACGGTCTTCTGGAAGTAAATAACATCAATTTTGACGCAAATTTTTTTAGTTGACCCCACCCTCCACCTCTCTCTAGTTTTGGCAACATTTTGACATTTACCTCCCCCCCCTCCCATCTCCTGATGGAATTTGGCCAACTCTGCTCATATGTGATTCTAAAACATGATTAGATCTTGCTTACATTAAAGTTAATATAAAATATATTAATAAATATACAGTTATTCACATTGTATTGTATTAATAAATGTAAAGAATTGGAACTTTGATTAATTCATAAAACATTTATTCTTATGTCCAAAACACATGTAGTATTGCATTTCATTTGTAAATTTAAGCCACAATTCCAACTAAATTAAACCGAATTAATATCAAAATTCGTAAATTTAGTCATCGGTGCAATAACCTGACAATTATGGCAAATATTCCGGATATTAAGTTCGGATCTCTTATAAACATAAGAGGAAATAGAGTGAAGAAACTTCGTATTCAACTCATCTGCCATTGACTCACTAATTGAGTTTAATTAGACAAACATTCCTTTCCTTAAAACTAATATATTTTCTCAAATAAATTATTGCTTCAAATCATAAAATACAAGTATTAAGTCATAAACTGGTGTTTGGCTTAAAATAAATTCTTTTTTATTGCAAACATCAAAAATATTGACTTAAGAGTTGCGATAAAATAAAAACAAAAAAACCAAAGCTTTTATAATAAACAAAATTAAATATAAATAAAATGATAAATATTTGCGATTAGGAATAAAAAGCAATTATTAAAACTAATTATTGTATTGAATGACTGCAAACCTGACAAACATTTTGTGGCGTTTCAGACATCGTTAGACTAACACTATTACCAAAATAAAAATCTTAATTAAAGTCAACAAAAAAAACCAATAAATAAATAAAACAAATAATTGAATAAAAACTCACATTTGATTGCAAATAAAGACAATTGGTTTTGATTTTTGTTGTAATTGAATATAAAATGAACTGAAAAACAAAATTTCTTTCACATCAAACAAAATGTGTTTCAATTTTGTAATTGTTTTACTTGTGATGAATCACTTGAGGCCTGAAGTCTAAGACAAATATATGTATAAAAAGTTAAATTGGATTGAGATTGAGGTCAGTCTCCAATCGGGTCAGTGGTGTTCGCGACTAATGACCCAAACATTCAAAATATATCGTAAACACAGTATTAGTGTTAGAGTTGAGTAGAAATCACAACAATTTGTTTGGAATTTAAACAAAAATTAATCCGATTTCCGAAAACGGGTCGGAATTGGCGTTACTTTGCATTTGTCGACAATTGGCACTAATATTACAATACTTTCCAATAGACTTGTTGTCCACTTGTGATGTCTAATCGTATCGAAACTACAATTAATTAAATGACTTCCAACTCATTCATTGATTGCAAAATTTCAAATTCACTTTACGTTTCACTCAATTCAATCGCAACACAAAAACATTACGTATTTCTGCATTCATTCATCACTTTTGAATGCTTTGCCATCTATTGAATCAATTGGTGAGACGTTTGACAACTTTTCTAATCTTTTCTTCGCTAATCATTTGACACATTATAATATTATTATGTTTTCATTTCATTTCTTGCATTACTTTCATATTCATTCTTATCCTAAGTTATCTTGATACAATAATTTGAATAAAATAAATGTATAAAATTTGTCTTGAATGAATAATTTATAGGATTAATTAATTATTTATAATTTAAACTTATCTATAAATAGCCCTACTTAAATTATTAATTATTAATAAATTGCATGTTAATAAATTATGAAATATTCATTAATTTTTACAAATAGAAACACTAATTCTATATCAACTATATTTTACTTCTTAAAAAAATAAAGTTCAATATATAAAGTTTTATTAAAGTAAAAGCTACTATAATTTATAAAACTATATTATTATACCTTTGCTTATTCTAAGATATTATCAAATTACAAATTATGAAGTTTTGGTATTTTATCAACTGTAAAGCATTAGTATATTAGTTTCATAATAGGGATGTGGAAGATCGGAAGAGCGGCGATCTCAGGGGAGAATCAGGTAGGGTCAAATGGCTATTTTTTTCTCTAAAAATCCTATGGGGGATCAGGTAGAGGATAAATAAAAAGTGTCATGGCGGCTATTTTTGACGCCAAAACCCCTATTTTGACTGAATTTAACGGCAATTAGACTAAACAATCTAAATTTAGTTAAATCTAGCTAATTTGAGTTGATTGAATTTAAGTTGAAAAAGAAAAAAAAAATTGGCGGCTGGCAAAAAAATTGGCGTCAAAAAATTAAAAACTTTTTATAGAGACCCCTCCCCCTTTCCCTATAGAGGTACCTCAGCCACGGCTTGAGAAGGGGATAGTATAAGTTTTATTCAAACTTAGGGGGAATAATTATCTGATCCCCTCTCTGTTCCCATCCATAGTTTTATAACTTATATTCTGTATAATAAACAGTGTATATACAGTGTATACATTATATCAAAGTTTTAAATTAAATTTAAATTAACTTTATTTTAAAAATTTTACTGACTGACAACATAAAGTATAAAAACATAATGTGCTTAACAGGATCAAATAAAACTTCAATACCGTATTATAAATAATTATAAATATTATTTAATAAATTCTTCACTTATATCAAAAGAGACTGTTGAAACGCTCAAGCCCACCTTACCCCCTGAGGTAAAAATTGGTTCTATAGCTGTTGGTTGGTTCAATAGGAAGTTGCGATTCCTGAGGTTTTTCTCGATTATAGAACACCTACTTAAAAATTTCTGGTTTTGTAAAATCAATTAATTTAATATTTTTAAAATAATTTTTAAATATTTCAAAAATTTTAGTTTTAATTTATATTATGTATGGAATGTGAGATTTTTAAAAACTTTACTTTAAATTATTTTTACTTTTAAATGTTTTCATGTAAAAAATAGTAAAATTAAAT
>JAQIYC010000627.1:0-12395 GCA_034699545.1 Porobelba spinosa | reverse complement strand
TAATGTCTAACACTTTTTAAAAATTGCGCTGGCGAGGAGTTCGTTCACTGAAATAAAGTCAAAATATATAATAGAATCCCCTAATTTTAAAACATTTAAATCAAAATTTGGTACATTTTATTAACTAGTACTTTTTAATACTTATGAAAAACTCGTGTTTTGCATAAGATTTAATAATTACCACTTTAAATAAATTATTTAAAAATTAATATTTTTACAATTTTAGAAAAAAAAATTACCCGTAGTCTAAAATCCAGTGCAATTATATCTAGACATAATCGTATCTACCACATATCTAAGACAGTGCATGCAACTGTAAGCGGGGTAATTCGGTAAGTCATATCTAAAAATTAAGCTAAACTTTAATCAAAAATAACAATTAACGTTAAATTAAGAATTTAAATCAGTTTTGATTAAAATTTTGTTTATTTTTATTTAATTCTTGACTTATTTTTATATTAAATTTCAACATTTGATAAAATAATTTAATAGAAAATATGATTAAAATTAAGAATTACTTTAATTATTGAGAAATAATAAATAATTTAATTAATCGTTAATTTAACACAAGATTTGTTGTTCGAGATTCGAAAGGCTGTGCTTCGCCTCAACAGCCGTTCAAAGCCTTTTGAGTCGATTGCGGCGCAGATAAGAGGTCTGAGTATTGATGCAATACTTCTCGAAGAGATCGGTTCACTTGAATCGAGTTCGAAGTCGTGCAGTCGACTATATGTGGGTACAGACGGATCAGTAAATCCCAAACGTGTGGCTCTACGCTATCGACCGGTGCTTTCTTTAGCGATACTATTAGTGTCGCCAATGCTTTCAATACAAAAGATATTTCTGCCATTCGATGCCTTCGAATAATTTCAATCATTAACTCATATATAGCTAAATCGAAATGTCATACCTGGGCAGAGGACACGGACACAACTGCTCGTCTTCAACATATCTAATGACTACTTCATTGAATCGCTGAAGTATTGAAGTGACGGCCAGTTTGTTAACGATTCCAATGCTGTGATCGGGAGTAAAGTCATTCCCAGAAGACTGTATGAAAAGCCCGGGATTTCCTTTCGGCCCCAGAAATGAAAACTGAAGTAAAGTCTCAAAACAGGTTCGCGCGAACTCTTCGCGTAATTTTCGCGTCGATTCGGTGTCTTTAAAACAAAAATAAAATTTAAACTCATTTTCACTTCAATTCAGTTAATAACAACTGACCGACGGGTGAGCTATTGGTCGCCGAATGTATGGATCCCTTATTGAGTAGTGAAACGATTTGTAAAACAAATTCTTTGGGTATTTGTGCGGCGAACGGCATAATTGAATCGCGAATTAGTTCCACAACTTTAACGTCTAAAGACTCATCAAATTGTTGTTCTTCTAATGTTTGAGTCGAAGGAGGCTTTGATACTGAAAATAGAAATCCTTCGAAAGATTGCGCCAAATCGGCCCAAATTGACATAAAGTCCGGTTCTGTTTCGAAAATTTCAATTTTTTCATTTGAGTTCAGTTTTAGTCAAAGCAAACAAAACAGAATTCATACGATTGAGTCGAGCGACGGGTAAACCAATTTGGAGAACCGTTAGCAACACATTGACCGCCAATTTCCAAGTGGTTTGCGAAGGACACGAATACTTCATACATAACGGCATTTTCAATGTCTGTTCAAATGGTTAAACGTAAATAAGATTTGAGTAAAACATATATTAAATCTAAATTAAATCAAACCTTAATAATCGAATGAAGACAATGAGACTTAATTACAATCGATTCGTTTGCAGTTTTCTGATAGAGAGCTAAAGCATTCTTTAGAGCTCTTTCACCGATCGAAGTATAAGTCTTTGAATTAATTGCAGATATTTCGGCCTTTAATTGAAAATTAATGTCAAAAACAATATATCATTTAAAACAATCAATACTTACGGAAATAAATTGAGGACTGAGTTGTGTATTAGAAAATGTGGATAAATGTGGAGGAACTGGAGTCAAGAATTTAATTAATTGAAAGCATTTAAAGTGGAATTACGATAATCTGAAAACTGAAGACTCACTTATATTAATCGAATAACAGGAAAGGGATAGGTATTGGTTGAAAATCGATGGCAAGAGTGGGTAGAGATCGGGTTCCACTAAAATCTCTTTTTGTAGAGTTTCCAAAACAAAAAGAGTATTTTCTTGTAATGGAGTCAACGGTTCGCTCATTGATAGAGACATCATATACGGCAGACTCGCGTCAGAGTTCATCAATGGCACTGATATTGCGTTTTGCAAAACCAGAGATAACTTATGAAAATCTCTATAATTTGAAACAAAAATAGTTAAAAATTGTTGTTATTTCTAAACTATAATTAATAAATTGAATAAATATACAAACTTTTCCGTAAATTTGTGCTTAAAATGAATGAACAAATAGGGAAACAACTGAATGAGTGAAGTCAAGAATGCTTGCGATGGAATATATAGTGAATTGATGTCAGAGTTCTCAGAGTTTTTATTTACAACATCCGAACGATTAGTTTCGGTCAAAATGTCTTTGAATTGTGTTGTTGTGAATCCGATGTTATACCTGAAATCAAATACAATTAAAAGCTTTTCTATTGCTATGAAATAATAGCAACACTATTAGTGTTAGACAAACCATGAATCCCAGGCCGCGTCCCATAAGGATTGCGAGCCATTGCTCTCATTGTCATAATTTGCACTTTTGGTTAAACATAAGATTTCTTGAAAGCATTTGAGGGCTGATAGAGAAACCTCACTATTTTTGCTCAAAGCAGACGTCTCTATGAACTCTAGAAGCAAAGTCCAAGTCTTATAGAAGTCATCGGTATTGACCAATAGATCCAATTTTATGCTTAAAATACGCGAAACTCCGGATAACACCAAAACTTGTGTTTCAGACCTTTGAATAAATAATTTTAAATAAAATATAAATTATTATAACAAATCAAACCATTGTTTTTGAGCCGTATTTCTCGAGTGATGTATAATAATAGCCGAACCGCCGCTTCCCATAGCTTTACTATCAGTGATCTTATCACTGGAAGCGGTTCCTGAAAGCGCTTTCACGCGATCTAACAGTGGAAACAAGACATTCCAAAGAACAGACTTCCAAGTCTTGGCCTCTAGTATTGAGCCGTGAGTTGTAAGGGTCGAGAATAGGGTTTGCGCCGAACTCTTCCGAATGGATGCGCGCGAATCAATGCACAAATCTCTGCAATTAAATAAGTTTTATATTTTATAAAATTAAAAATTAAATCATTTTTACCCCAAACGAGTGAACAATGCCATCCATAACGAGTCGATGGCATTTGAATCAATAATGTGTCCATTTTTGTCCGTTTCGTCGATATCCTGTTTATTAGTGTTTTGTTCTAAAAGAGATTTAATTTTGTTTTGATTTGAATGCAAAAAGTCTGCGATATTCCACAATAAGCCGATTGCAGTCAGCGATACATTCAGTTCTTGCGTTTGTGAACCAAATTTAGCGGTTGTGTCAACGCATAGAATCAGACAATTTGATGGAATCAATGCCAAAAAATCACCGATAATTAACTGAAGACATTGGAAGGAAAGTCGAATCAAATTCTCGTTTTGCGTTTCATTGATTGCTCCGACGATTTCGAAGATCTGAGGCCAACCGTAAGTCAATATATCACCACTTGATTGCAATATCTGAAGACTACAATCCAATTGCTTTTGACGAATATCTGGATGTGTTATATATGACAACTCTTGAAGCGGAGCCAAAAACATGAATTGTTTGACTGATGTCGTGTCGCAGCTCTCGCTTTCATTCGTTGACTTATTATCCAATTGTGATTGAGATAGCGTTGACTTGACTTTAATTCAATTTAAATTTAATAATAATCTTATATTAAAAGTAAATTTTAACAATTCATACCTAAATTACAAAGAGCTTCGACACCCCATTCCCTCATTTTGATGTGCGGATGAGTGCACACTATTTCAGAATAATTTTTAAATCAAAAATTACTTTAAATAAGTTTTTAAAATAAGAAAACCTAAAAACTATATAATTCTTATACATTAAATTAAGTAAATTATTCAATATCAAATTAAACAATAAAATCAACCATCTTCAATCATGGTCATATAAAACTTTCTTTCGATTATGTTTTATAAAAGCAATACAGTAGACTCACTCTATAGTGAACAGGCAAATGTAAACAAAAAGTGTACACAATATAAAGCGTACATTCAAGAGAGAATATCATTAAGAGAATAGCAAACCTGACCAATCACATTTGATTTAAATGTACACTTAAAGAAGGTGTACCGTACAGTCAAGAGAGGTACACTATAGAGAGAGTCTACTGTAATTACTTTCTTTCGGGGTTAGCCAATTTCGGTCAGGTCAAGGGGGTTCAGATAGGGCTAAATGACTTACCTTTGCCCAAAATCCTAGGGGTGCAGGTAGGGGTCAGCTCAAAAACAAGATGGCGGATTCCCGCCAAAAATAACGCCATTTTGTTCCCGAAACACGCAATTAAAGCCGATTTAATAGGATTTAAACTAAATTGACACTAAATTAAGCGAATTTAACTGCATTTAACGTTAATTTAGTTAAATTAACGCCACTTTAACAAAAATAACGGGGGACTTTTTGGGCGAAGGCAGCCGAACTTTTCTATTGGGGCTATATTTGAGCAAAATCTCAGGGAGGGGGAGTTGAGGATCTCAACCCACCCTCTTGGCTAACCCTGCTTTTTTAATATTAAGATTTTTATATAATTTAAATATTCTGAATATAACTCAAATATATAGCAATATTTGGCGCAATTAATGTATATAAAAAGTTTTAGATTTTCTTATTCTACAATAAACTCCGAATATTGTAAACCTTCTAAAAAATGTGAAGTAATTAGTTTCCAAACGAAATCAATTCGATATAAGTTAACAATCGCTGTTTCCAACAGCTTTGCGACTGCGAACTGATAATCAAAAACCATTTCAAATATTAAAATCAATTCAATTAATTCAAAGCCAAACTCACTAAAGAAGGTTCGCGATTGTTATACGCGATATCCATCGACTCTTGAGATAGTTTGACCAAAGCGTTCACCAAATGTAACAGCGATTCAGATTTTAGCTCTCTTTGGATTGGATCAAGAATTAGATATAAGTTTTGATAATTTCAAATATATAAACAAAAATAACATTAAATTATATAAAAATAAGTTATTTTAAATAACATTAAATATAGAAATCAAAGCCAATTGAAAATAAAAATAAAACAATTATTAGTTTTGTTAATAATTAAAGTTTTCAAAGCAATGATAGCATTCAAGCACTTACTGCGAGCTCTGGAAAACCTGAGACAACAGATCGCCTACAGAAGCATAGCTGGCATTAGCGTTAAGGGAATGGATTGGAGTTAAAGACAATAAGTTATTAATCAAGAAATTATCCAAAAATTAATACATTTAGAGCTCACATAAAGACAAATCAGTTGAATACTTACTGCGAAGACTCAAATAGACGGGAAAGCATTGTTGAGAGCACAGGCAAGTCAGCCATGGCTGCAGTGGTAATAAGCGAATTAGTAGAAGCGCCGGCCTCTGTGCCCGCGCGACCTACTTTCAAAGAACCGCCGTTTGAGGGCTTAAGGCCGAGAATCCAAACCAAATGTTGTAAAGTCGTGAGAATTATATGCCATGACTTCTCACTCAAGACTGAGCCGTCAATGTTGGCAACGCTTAAGATTGCTATCAATTAGACATTTATTAGTTTGAAAACAACATGTTTGGCACGAATCGAATTCCTTACCATTCATACACTGGAGGTTTTTGGAGGTTAACTAAAAGCAAAATAACAGTTTAGGAACAATTAAATTTCAATTAAACGCATTCACTCTCACCATAACCGGCCCCTGTTGTATGTTTTGCGGCAGAGAGTGTGTGGGCAGAGGAGTGCCAACAGCTATGACTTGCTGTCGGGTCTCACTCGAGTCGTTTGCTCCCAAGTAAGAGCCGGAAGTGTTTTGGGAATTTTGTTGTGAAATCAAATTCGTAATATTAATTGTGTCGGTTGTGTCTAAACTTGTTTTTCGGTTTGAACTGCTTTCGGTGCTTTGGCTCAGGTTTAGCACTGAAAGGGTATAATTCGGAGGAAGAGATGACTTGCAAATTGAAGTAATTGTCGCATCTCTCGCGTCATCCAACTCATAGCACCCGTAGAGAGCAACTAATGGTTAGATAATTTCAAAATCATTTTATTCGTGAGTTTTATAATTCAACTAAACATTATTTTTTACCCAATTTTTTCATTTTATTTAAAATCAATTCAGTTATCGACTCATCAGTTGAGGCGTCGAGTAATAGAGAGAAAGCGCCTAATATTCCACAACAACTGCAAAAGTTAAACATTAGAAAAGAGTTTAGAATTGGTTTAAAATAAACTGACGAAGTGTTCAATAGGGTTTCGTGAAGAAGTCGTATTTCATCGCTCATAGTATTAATGGCTTCAATGTGTTGATTCACGTCTTGTGGTTTGCTCTCAATATTCGATTCAATAACAATCGATAGGCTTTCGACAATTTCCAGAATACAAGCAAACGCTGAAGACAACCCGTGCCCCTCCGGAGCTGTTGGCGCCTCTAGTTTATCCAATTGTTCAATAAAGAAAGGCTTGTATTTGGTTTTGTTTGTATTGAATAGCAATGGAATATAAACTCCTCTCAAGAGGAAAGCCGGTGTCGGGCTATTCATATTAGACATAGAACTCAGGGATGAATTAATCGATGAATTAGAAGCGGTTACAACACTCGGGTTTGTAGTGTTGTTGTTGTTTACGATTGAAGCGATCAAACTCTGAGTCGTAGATGAGTCCACAAAAAGGAATTGCGATTTAATGTAAATACAGAACGCGTTCACTATATCGCGAAATATTTTCGAACTGTGAGGCTATTGAGCAATAAATTCATTAATTAAAACCTTTAAATCAGTTTATATTAATTGAAACTTACTTTCATATCATAGAATCGACACAAACAGCTGTCAATTAATTAAATTAAATGATTAACTAAATAAAACACTAATCCGGGTCATAATACATACCTGATCAAATTTGGTTCAATCATCCGATGAAATGCTTCCAAAGCCATCGAACCTAATAAACAAAATGCAATTATTAAACAAATGTTTAGTTTCGAAAATGTATTGACAAATGTATAGTATGAGCCATACGCTGCCAAATAGGTTTGTCTGACTCCAAAGACTTGATAAGAAGTGACAGAAATATTTCGCTTTCGGTTATCTAAAATCGAAACATAAGTCTAATTTAGAACTAACGAGTAGTCGAGTGCCAAACAAATGCATACCAGCATTGTATAGAACTTTTGTATCAAAATCGAAACAATTCGTAGCAATCGCACAGTTATCGGCCAAAAAGGCTTTTCCGACGTTTGCAATGAATTCGATTGTAAATTCAAAGCTTGTGTTCGGAGTTTAGTGTTCGGAGAGAATAACTTAATGACTAATTGACAAACCCTTTCCTTCAGCAAAAAACTGAACTCTTCGTGCTTTCGAGTCAATTAAGAAAACATTAATTAACTTAAATCCAAACATAACCTAAATTTTTTAATGTGTAAAACCTTATAGAAAACATCGGGAAATGATGTAAAAATCAGTTCTAAAAGCTCTAAACCAAAAGTTCGAGTCATTTCCGTCAGACCCGTCAACCAAAACGGTTGTTCGGCGTTAACTAATTGGACCAAATCCTGAATTACAATTAAAAATAGCATAAATACAAACATTTATTGATTAAAAATTCAAACTCCGATTACTTGAAAGAAGAAGAAGGCGTCGGAGGCGGCGGCCGGTAATGATATCGGCGTATATTTGCCGGACTTTATGTCATCGAACTTAATGTCATGTATTTCGTTCGCTATAAACAAATCGATAATAAATTAAATTATAATTAAAATCCAATCATTTGTCTCGACTTGAACTGACATTCAGTGGGAATTTGATCTTCGATTTGGACTCTTTCGAAGATCACAGAAACCAATTGTCGAATAGTAGCCGAAGCCGTGTTATTAGTGGTCGAGTTCTTCGTGAAGTGAAGTCGAAAGCAAAGAGAGAGCGCTTTCGCGAGACTTTCGTTCGTCACTAAACTATTGGTTGTAATCAATAAAGTGATGGTTTGTAAGAGTTTTAGTTCTTCGCAACCGCTTTCCATCAAATTCCACAAACAGTTCAATAGGTTATTGGCGGCCGACTAGTGGTCCGATCAGAACGACAATGGGTTAGACATTGGGTTCACAAATAATTGACAAAAGAATGTATTACTTGAGAAACGCCTTCAAAGATAATAAGCTTCTGAATGGCGTTGAGACAAATCTGGACAATCTTCGGAGCCTTAGTGTCACAACCCATGAAAAACGGTTCCATTATTTCCTCGCTTTCGGTCATTAAACCGATTCTCAGGTTTTGCTGTCTTTTGGAAACACTTCTGATTTTAACGATTCCCGATTCGGACGCCTTTCCAATCCAATGCAAATTGCAGTCAAACCAGAGTTAAGACAAAAAGACAAACAGAGCCAACACTTACCTCTTTGATCGGCAAATGCTTCTTCTTGGCCTCAGTCGCCAATTGTTGATAATATTGTTGAATATTTTCCAAAAATTTTCTTTCGTTTGCATTCAATTCAGACATTGTTTACGAGTTTTGTTTACTTTTTTACTTTAAAATTAATTAATTAAATACTAAATCAATTATTAGAAAAATATCACAAAATTCAGATTTAGATTCATTGAAATCCGATTAATAATTAATTGTAAAACTAATTAATAATAATAATTATGTATTTATTTGTTTACATTTTGTCAATAACTAAATATCGATAAAAATACAAAACTGTATACGAAGTGACACATCATGTCATCGAAACTGCGGACAAAACACAAACATATGATTCAATCATTGCGTTCACAAATTACGTGCATTTAGACGACAACTACTTTACAGAAACTTTATTTGTTTAATTGATTTACTTGCCGTAACCACTGGTTGTCGGCACCAATAGCCGAGTAGTTTAGAAATGAAGCGCCAATTATCAACTAATATCGATGTTGAGCCCCTCTCGACCCCCTCCCGACCCCCACACAGGTTTGGTCTTTACTTGTGTACAAATCGTATTGAGTTAGCAATTGAGCGATTGCTTAATCCTTAATGAGTCATAAATACTGATTAATAATGAGTTGAATAGTTTGGTAATTAAGCCAAACATTAAGTTTGAATAAAAGTAAAACTCAATACAAAGTATTAATGCAAAGCCTATTGACTATACCGTACAATAGAGTACATGTATTGCCATAAAGGGCTGAACAATGAGAAAGCGATTGATTTCCGTTCAATGCGTTGGGCTTTGAGTGAAACGTAAAGCAAACGCAGAGTTGACTCGATTTGAAGTGAAGAGCAATTCATTGGAAGCACTCATCGATTCAGTCGATTAGAAAACGCAGAAATGAGCCGAACTCTCACCGAAAACTGTTCCCCGACTTACTCGACCTCATCTGATCCGAGGCTCGACTTCTTCTTCAATGTGATAGAAGACGCGCCAAACGACAAGACAATCGACTTGTTGTCGAAGGCCTGGAACTGCCATTCTTTGGATACTCTGAAGTTAATTGCGTTTCTGAGAGACTGTCGGAACGGGAAAGGCATTCGCAGACAATACCACACGTGTCTGGTCTGGCTCTTCCGACACCACTTCCAGACATTGTCTGCGAATTTGGACCAATTGGTGGCATTTGGTTATTGGAAGGACTTATTGCATCTGTTGATGGTTTTGCTCTTCGATGGACTCATTCCCGACTATATGGCCAAAGACGACGGGAAGGGCTCGAAACGGAGCGGTCGCACAAAGAGGGCGTTTCCTCAATACGATAGACTTGTCTTAAGAAGTGACCGCAAAGAGAGGCTAAAGAGGAGTAAAGAGTTGAGAAGCGCTCGAAAGGCCGAACAACTGGCGCTCAGGACAGGCATTGGATCCGTTGCCGAGTCGAGTGATGGCAAACCCGAAGAGTCGGCCGAAGACGGATCGATGCAAACGGTTCCGACGAGAGCTGAAGCGCTGCAACAAAACCGAAGACTTTTTGCTCAAAAACATTACGAATCGGACGATAAGTATAGGAAACTGTTCGACAAAATCGTCGAACTATTCGCTAAACAATTGAAATCAGATTTAGAGAAAATGGCGAAAAATAATAAATCGATTTCATTGGTCGGAAAGTGGACGCCGACTAACGGCCATCACTTCGACAAATATCTCGGTATTAGTCAAGCGATTGGCCAACAGTTGTGTCGACTCATGGCTAAGGAGGACATCATTAATGACTCAAAAGCTGTTTCGGTGTTCTATCAGAAGAAGGTTTGTTCTCCACTTCGAAACTACTTAAAGATTCCCGAAGTCTATATGTCGGCCAAACTGTGGGCACAAGTCGACTACAATCGGGTGGCCTCTAAGTGTATGCAGAAGAATAAGTCTTTGTTTATTAAGTACGACAAAGACCGCTTCGAAGAGTTCTTGGCCTCGAAGAAGACCATCTCTGGCGCTGTTCTCAAACCCGTCGAACTCGTCGACAGAGGAATGGCATTACTTAACCAAAGACTGCAATACGTGGGCGAAGACCCAAGCGATGAACAGATTGAAAATGTGGAGAAACTACAGCTCGAGAGAGAGGTTCTGGAGAAGCAATGGCTTTCTCTCACTGAAGACATCAAAAAGAAAGGTATTTTCAATTGAATTAATGGTATTTCGATTAAACTGAGTCTGTGTTGACAGGCGGGGGTCTGTTGGACAACGCAATAGCGGTGTGCGATGTGAGCGGTTCGATGTCCGGAACGCCTATGAGTGCAGCCATTGGTCTCACAATTCTAGTCATGTCTTTGTCTGACGAGCCCTGGAATTCGCTTTCGATTACATTTTCTGCGTCACCGGAACTGCATGTCGTGGACCCGAACCAGCCGTTCATCGAAAAGCTGTCATCACTTCAGAACATGAAGTGGGGATACAATACGAATGTGAACGCAGTCTTCAAATTGGTTTTGGATAAAGCGGTCGAACAGAGGCTTACGAACGACCAAATCCCGAAACTGATGCTCATCTTCACTGACATGGAGTTTGACTCAGCATTTCCCGGCACTTCTCTCACTAACTTCGAGGCCGCAAAACAACAGTTTGAGAATTGCGGCTATACTTTACCGCCGATTGTCTTCTGGAACCTTAGGTCAGACACATGTTCGAACTCAACGCCCGTCCAAACCAACGAATTGGGAACTGTTTTGCTTTCGGGATATTCCGGCCAACAGTTGTCGCTCATTATGAAGTGCGACGACTTGACGAAGATTACCCCCTTTTCGATGATGCGGTCGGCCATTGACCACAAGCGCTACGCAAACCTCAAAGTCATCGACTAAACGGCTTTTCCTACTTTTTCACTCTTAACTCAATTATTGATTAAAATATTATTGAATTTATATTTCGCTTAAACAGAGTATTATATAATTGTTATTATAATAAGATTTCTATTTTTGTAATCAATATATTTATCGCACTATAAGTTTGTTTTCAATTCCTTATCGACTTATATATGATTAATGTTTAAAATGTGATATTAATTATGAATTAAATTAAATGTTTTTTGGGTTAAATCAGATTATTTGCATTAACATTAAGTTCACAAAAATGTCTTAATGTTGTCGTTTGAAACAATGTTTGAAACAAGTTGTTTGTCGTCTTTGGAGGACTGGAATAGTCGCCATTGAATGTCTTGTTCAGTGATGACAAGAAGTTGATGGAAGAGTAAGGAATACGAATTCGAATATGAATACGAATATCTGACCTGACCTGGATCATTAATTATTTGGTTAAATATGGCAATTTGATTTAATGCTAACGAGATTAACAATTTTGAATAAAATATATGAAATTTAAATTTATTTTTATATTTTATATAAAGATTATCTAAAATTTCAAATAAAAATATAATTATTTCACTAAAACTTAAATTTGATTTATATTTATGTTTCGATTAATTCTTTGGAACCAATAAAGTGATGATTTGTCCGACAGATATGACAAAGAATTAAATCAGAAATAGATTTAGATTTGAGTTTAAATAACATAAAACTTATTCTCGAATTGATTTGATAATCGATTCGTTGCCTAAACTCAAGTCAAGTCTTAAATGAATTAAAGAATAAATGAAAACAAATGAATAGAATTTGAAATAAATTTTATTTAAATTTAACTGAAATTTCAAAAAATAAAACAATTCTTTAAAGTCCTCTCAACGACCACTCTTTAAGCGGAGGAATGCCTTCTCTTTCTCCTCCGTCGGCGACCGCCACCACTGCCACCCTTC
>JAQIYC010000626.1:0-12398 GCA_034699545.1 Porobelba spinosa | reverse complement strand
CAATAAAAAACATAACATTTTAATTCCTTTACATATCTATAAAAAGAAAGTAATATTTAAACTTTATTTTGTTTAAAAATTAAATTAATAAATAAAATTCATTAGTTTTTTAAACTTATATGATTTTTGTAGCATTTTTGAATATTGATTATTTAATTACGGTATTTACATAATGAGCAAGTAATTTTTAAGTAAAGTTTTGTAGTTTATTTCAGTCTTGGTTAGTTAAATTGCAAATATTTCAATGATATTCCCAGACCAATTTCAGATATTTTAAATAAAAACATACTTGGTAACTTTTATATTAACTATTAAAATAGTTTGACTGAAAGTATATAATTGAATTAGAAATAGAAACTCATTTATTATTAGATGAGAAATAGACATTAAGTGTACAGTCGATATAGATATGTGTTTTATGCGATTAAAACAAAACAATTATATGCATTAGTCAGAGATCAGTACAAAAACTGTTTGTTAGTTAGTAGAGATAAATCTGTGGAATAAAATAATTGCAATGATTTTTGTGAACGGAAATCAAGTTCAGAATTATATGCTTTGCAGATAAATCCAGTAATAAGTAAGTAATCAATATATTTCATATGAGACCAAATATGATAGTCATTGAACCAAATTAAGGGTAAAAGTGATGATATAATAAACAAAAAAGCGATGCATTCGATGCAATTCGTGGGAAAATACAAACTAACACTGATTTGTTAGTTTGAGCACGAATTTGATAGAGCGGAGCACCAGATGTTTATTAGTCGCTCGTCTATAACCATTTCTGATCATCCCTTCAATTAATTAATCGCTTAAATTATTTTTTTATTTAAATGATTAAAAACGTAGTAAAAGTGGTGTATATATCGACTCTTTCAGGCCGTATATTACTGGATATTCCGTGCAAAGTATGTCGCGACCACTCGTCGGGCAAACACTACGGCATCTTTGCCTGCGATGGGTGAGTGTTATATCACATTCTATTCGATCATATCTTTGTGTTTTGCAAACGTTGGCTAAAGTTTAGTAAAGTTTATGCGAATCACTCAAAGAGAGGCTTATATTGAATATAGAATCGATTGAATCATCGATTCTCTTATAAGTTAGACATAAAAAGCTTTTTCTCAGTTAATGCCAAAAGCGTTAACCAATAGTTCCTTTTGTTCGCAATTAAACACTGAAAACGACCGCAACAGCGCCCGACCGGACACGTGCTCTCCTGTCAAATGCAATCCACACTTTACTTCCTTTTGACTGAAACGCAAATCATATGATTTGATTGAATTAAAGCACTTTTCACTAAAACATTTTCTCCCAATTATTCCCCAACAGTTGCGCCGGATTTTTCAAGGTATGGGATATAGGCCTTACAGTCCTTATAGTCGCACAGTTAGAGTGAAGTAGAACTGCGTTTAAGCTGTTTTACTACTCGAGTGACTCGAGTTTTATATGTTTTGACAACTTCTTCTAATTTCTAAATCAAATATAGCGATCGATCCGTCGGAACCGGCAGTACATCTGCAAAGCTCGGGGTTCGAGTGCCAACAAGTGTCCGGTAGACAAGACTCATCGCAACCAATGCCGGGCCTGTCGTCTCAACAAATGTGCGGAAGAAGGCATGAATAAGGACGCCGTTCAGCACGAGAGAGGGCCTCGAAATTCGACCATAAGAAGACAAGTGGCTCTCTATTTGAAAGACACGTCAGTTATTGATCGACTCGCTCTAACATCAACTTTTATGTCAACCCCAATACCTGTGCCGTCAGCACATATGTCAATTGCATCGAATTCGGCAATACGTCCGCAAACAACTAGTTCCATGTCTTCAAGTTTAACATCAATTCCTCGTTTAATAGAATCAAATTCTTTAGCTCTGAGACCAACAGCTGTATGTCATCCGACCCCTAAAGTGAGAGCAAAATAATATCAAAAACTTTTACTAACTTTTCATAAAAATCTATATAAGTTTGAAAAGAATGAAAACAAGTCTATAGTATAATAGAAATATTCAAAAGATTATTCAAAATATCTTTATCTAAAAAAGCTTTTTAAGAGCAGAAATGATTTCTTATCTTTTGATAGAACCTTGATAAAATTCAATCTTTAGTTTGCATTTATTTCATTTAAAATATCAAATTTACAAAATACTAATTCAAAAATGTTTACATCAAATCTAAAACATTGAATGTTTGTCAATATGTAGTATCCGTTTCAATACAATTTGAGTGGATTTTTATCCTCGAATTGCGAGACTGTATGCGAAACCGCGGCTCGACTTCTCTTCTATAACGTCAAATGGTTGAAGACATTGCCATCATTTGTATCGCTGCCGATGAGAGATCAGGTTCGCCAAGAGTTTGATTTAATCCACAAAAATCGATATTTATGTCAAACAAATGGTTCAAATATATCAACTTTTCTTAACTTTCCATATTTGCACAGTTACTGCTAATAGAGGAGGGCTGGCGAGAGCTGTTTATTCTGAGCGCCGCTCAATTCATGCTACCCATAGATATGGAACCACTAATAGCTTCGGCCGGTATTAACTCGAGTTCATTGTTGGCTACGAGTGAAGAGCCGGCGCTCAGTAATGGCTCGAAAACAGAGAAATTCGTCTCTTTTATGACTGAAATTAGATGTTTTCAAGAAATAGTAACCAAATTCAAAGAGATGAGAGTCGACACCACAGAATACACTTGTCTTAAAGCCATTGTTCTCTTCAAAACTGGTGAGCGTTTAATAAGAATAACTATTCGAGTCTTTCTATTCAATCGAGTCTTTTGTGCTAAAAGTCTGTGAAAACGGAAACTTTAGCTTTACTTTAGGCTCGAATTGATATAAAACTATACATTATTTTATGTATATTTCCTAAACAATTGATTGCATGTAATGTCTAATGCATTGCAGTGTTCGCCTCGTCTTCCACTACATCCGCGACCACTGTTCACGAGCTGAGGGATGGGTCCGCTATATCAGTGGCACAAGACAGGGCACAACTAACTCTAAACCAGTACATCTCGAGTGCATATCCGACCCAACAGTCATTCCGTTTCGGGAAACTACTTCTGATGTTACCATCGCTGCGAAGTGTGAGCGGAAACACAATCGAAGAGTTGTTTTTCCGAAAAACTATTGGAAATATACCGATCGATAGACTGCTGTCAGATATGTATAAGTCAACTGACTTTTGACGCATTGCTGCGAATCTATTGTTTTATTGGTTTAATTTGTAATTTAAAGATTTGATGACTAATCGATCAAATTTGAACATTTGATCATTTGATGAAAGGATGAGAACCGATAGGAGTGTTAGTGAAATGCAGTGAATATAGAGTCTAGTGCCCAACCGAACGCTAAGCACGTATAGCCCATATCGGTGTAAACCACTAACATTTGTGTCACTTTCCAATCGTAAAGTGAGTCCCAGAGCGACAAAACGTCTGCTGTTGTGCTGTTCTGTTGTATATTTGATGTGCTTTTGTATTTCGACTCCCAATCAGAGTTTCGCCAATTTTGCGTTCAATGCATTCAAAACTTTTAATAGACTCTCATATTTCGAACCAATTCGAGGCATAGCTAGTATTGGCTTCTCTTTTCAACTGTTCCTCTTTGTACTGCTCTCACAGTTGTTGAAATCAGGCCTAAAAGGCAAGAGATTAAACTGAATTCAGTCACTAAGCCGTCTCTGAGCCTACTCTCAGCCATTCGCCAATATGTTGGCTTCTACCTCCAGGTGCACAGTGGCCCGGCATTGCTCCGGCACTACTGCAGCAGCAGTGGCACTGGTAGCAGCTCTGGCTCTGGCACTGGCAATGGCACTGGTACAGTAGCAGAATTGCTGTATTTGGTCAATAACAATGTATACAGTATTAGATTCGAGGGGAGATGTAATCACACAATACACGCATGATTTGCTCCAATAGCTTAAATAGTGGTCTTCTACATGTCATCCAGTTATGCCATTCCGGTTATGCGATTCCGATGCCATTCCACGGCTAGTAGTGCACAGTTTGTCCTCTTTTAAGATATTTGGTCGTAATTATCGACTTAAAACGATAACCATCTCATTTGGGGCACATAATAGACTTAGACATACATTAACTCAACATTAGTTAGACTTGAGTTTCATTTATCAAATGGACGGACCCTCCACTCCTGTGACTACAGCCCAACACAACTGACATTATCTCTAAATTTGTTATCAATTCTTTCAATCCAACTAAACGTTGAGTACTTTTTTCGATATTCTTTCCATTAATGAAAACTTTTCAATAGTTTACTCAAAGAATAGTTATAACGAATTAGTGTCGGCTTTCTGTTTGTGAGACCAAATACTATGAATATTGAAGAGTCGGCACTCCTCTCACACTTCCAGTCGGCAAAACATGTTTTATTGCAATTGTTATTAAAATTTATATATATTATAGACTATACGTTGTATAAAGACTCTGATGTAATGATTATTGAAACTAAATTTTCATTTCATTTGCCAATAGATTGTAATCAATTGTATAATATATTTAAATTAATTAAAACTTATTGAAAATAATAAAGACTTTATTATAAATTCTAAAAAATATTTTTATAATCTGTTTATTTTATAAGACGTTAAACACAAAATTAGATTTAAATAATTGAATCGTTATAATCCGTTTCCAATACAAACACAAATATTCCTAATATTGAGAGCAAAACAATGACATTCGACGAGAATATGAGAGTCAGAGCCAAACCAGATATGAAACTAATTCTGTAGAGAACGACAGGCAATGCGAACGACGAGATCACAAACCCAGTGGTCGTGAAGTAGATCCAATCGCTTGCAACTGATCCCACATCCAGTTTCTCATCACAACAACAGTTCGGCAATAGAGTGGGAATTGGACTCAATATGTAGAACAACAAAATCGATAATATGACCCAATTATGGTCTAATATACAACTCGTTATCAATGCAGTCATTCCCAACACCAAACTGAACGCCAATGCAATCAAATTCCGCATTTCTGACATTTATTCTCGATTTAGAGTTAATAATGGAGTGATTTTAGACCAATATTAGAGCGAAATAATAGTCGCATAAAAAACAAAACTATTAATTAGATTTTGTTTGAAGTCAAAGATATGTTCAATAATCTAAGGTTGAGTTATCGGAAAATTTTTTCTAAAAACTTATTTGTATTCGAAAAACATTCACGCGCTATGTCTCATGTTACATTATATGATTACTTATGTATTAGCTAGGTGTTTTAGTTCACAAATATATTGTACTCTTTGATTCAATTTCGCGTTTCAGCGTTTATTTATTGTCTAAAGTTTATAAAAATTTGAAAATCCATACAAAGAATCGAATGAAATAAACTTAAAAAGTGAATAACTTTAAGGAATAAGTTGAGGAATGGGTGCGAAACTGAACAAACTATAGGACAAAAAGTTATTATTCGACACAAGTTTCACAAAAACTTTTTCCTCAAACGCCAGGCATTGGATAAAAGCTTTTCCTTTTGAAAGACTCTCTTTTGGGACAGTTTTGCGATTTTGCGCAATAATAGCCATTCGAGTGATTCAAATGTTTGTTTACTTTTTGTTATTTTGATTTAAGTTTTTGACATTTAGTTCAATGTTTGGCCAAAAGCCCGAAGTTTTCATTAGATTTTTGAATTATGAAAACCAAATCAATTAAATATTTATTAATTTTATTGTTAGTTATATTGAGTCTATATTTTCTAAATCTATTGTTATTTATCTATTATTTAATTTTAACAATAATTGTCTCAATATTTGGGATTTACTGCGGAATCAAATTAAACGAAAAGAAATTAATTAAATATTTCGATAATAAGTCTAAATGTGATAAAAATATATTGAATTTGAAGCCAAATATTGAGACAATTAGTGCCAAATCAGATGAGACGGAAAACTACTTCAGAACTCGAACTCTCGTTTCGACAAATGTCGACCAATTGGTGGAACAGATAATTGATTACAGTTTAAGAGATTTTGTCTTCAATTGGTTTCCGAATTTGGTTAACAGTAATGAAAACCAAAGAATTCAAATAAAACTCAAGTATTGTTTGAACTAATGATTAATTTACTCAATGTTTGACTCAATTTGATAATCAGTTTGTCTTCGGATCAATAGAAACGAAATTTGGGAAATAGTGGCGAATATAGTCTTGAGATTAAAACGAATAGATTTCGAGAAACTAATGACTAAAAACTTTGTCAATCGATGTCTAAAACACTTTCAAAAGATCACAATCTGTTTGTCGAACAAAGAGAACGCAAACAATGTCTATGTCTTGAGCTCTCATTTGTCTGAAGACAAAGAGTTGGAATTTATCCGAAAATTGAGTGAATTTTTATTAACAATACTATTGAAACCGAATTACTCGAAAAGCAAACCTTTAGTCCATTTGTTGAGAGAAATAATTTCGGTTCAGATCTCGAATGGAGTGAATCTAATCTGCGATTCGATATATTTGAACCAAAAATTGTTGGATTACTTAAAATGGCATAAAATAGAGTTAGAAAAACACAGACAAACCTATGCCTACGCCGAGACATACGAAGACTTCATTCGAATGATTAACCAATGCTGTGATACCGAAGACCTCAAACGCATCCGATTCCAGACTATCAGCGAAATAATGGAGGCGACGGTCATCAACAATCTGAAGAGAGAGCGCGGGATAGACCTCAACGAGAAGATGTTCTCCGGACCCATCACTTCCGCCAAAGGGGATCAGCTCCAGGCGCGCAATCTTAAGCGTTATATAAATCAATTGACTTTTGCCAAAAATCAATGCGAAAAACGCATTAATGCCATCAACGGTATGACTGGTCTGGAAGCGAATCCACAAAACGATCACTTTTTGTCTTCAGATCTGTTGCCTCAACCGAATCGCAAAACAGTTCTCGGATTCAAAGTTATTATGGATTCAGACATTTGTAGATCTTATCTGAAAAAGTTTATGCAATACTCACTCATTAGTAGTTCCAGTAGTCCTGAGACTCGAAGACATTTGATTGTGTTTTGGGAATCAGTGGAACAGTTGTCGAAACAAGAGATTTCGAAACAATACGAAATTGCGAACGAAATCCTAAATCATTCCAACTTTAAGTCAAATTTTATTAAATTAATTAATTTATCCAAAAATACATTGAAAGCTATGGAAGAGTTTGTTTTGGGCAACAGAGGACCGGAAGCTTACTTTATAACGCAAAACCTGGTTTACGATATCTTAGAGCACAGGTATTATCCGCTCTTTATTGTGAGCAAAGAATACGGACAAATGTGGGATCAGTTTCAGGAGACGATTGAAAACAGTTCTGATCTGATGTCTCAACAAATCGATTCGGAATCAGATTCGAGTGATTCGAATTCGAATGACTTTCGAGAACAGAGTTTAGTCGATATAAACGAATCGATTGTTGAGATTCATGTCTCGGAAACGAAACGAAAATTAGAGAAATTGAGTCAAAAACTGAATGATAAGAGAAATGCTTTGAAGGCATTGAAGAAAAGCGAAATCGAAAAACTGACCAATAGTTCAATTAATGTAAACCAAAAGTTGATTCAAATGTTAGAAAAAGAAATCGATGACATCGGCAGACAATGCAATCAATTTGAGGCCCACATCGAGTGCGCGGAGATGTGGGTCCGAGGAATGGGGAACTGGAGGGCAGAGGTGCACAACATTGAGTTCGATTACAGCGACGGCTATTATTTGGCGATCATTATAGTCCACAGAAGCGATATAACTGAGAACTCGTCCAACGGTTGGATAATTGGCCGCAATTTCCAACAGTTCTGGGATTTGAGACGAAAACTGAGTAAATGTTTTCCGAAATTAAAAAGATTTGAATTACCAAAACATCGCAAGAATTCAATTGTAAACGACTCACAGCTTAAGCTAATTAAACAAAAATTGCAAACATTTCTCACTTTATTGACCACTAATGACATGATATACCGAAGCGAAGAACTCTTTCTGTTTTTATCGCAAAGCACCGACAGTTTGAGACAACCTATTAGTAAACAATTGAATACTTCGAACATTAGGCCAAAGCTCTTCCGATTCGCTAATCTGTTTGGCATAAGTAGTGATTCGTGTGAAAGAAGTCCTTCAGATCCAAACACTGAAGACATCGAACGTCTGGAAAATCAGTTTTTGATTCTAAATGAGTTGGAAAATGAAGACAACATTAAAGACGATATCGCAGAACCTCTTTATGGCCTCATAAGCGAAATATTCGAATTGCGAACCGTTTCGAAGTGGTTGAGACGCAGTCTTATGACTTTCGTTCAGATGACTTACGGACTAAGTATTGATTTTCATTTCAATTAGATTTCATTCGATTTTAATTAAAATCAACTTTTGGTCGAAAGCCATAAACAAACAGTTGCGACAATCGGTTGAATTCCTTTGTTCCGAATCTATGGTTCACTACTACTTGAGTTCATTCCGCGACTCTATTTGGCCGAACGGAACACTGTCTGAGCCCTGGCCTCAAAGTTCGGATGAAGAACGGGAGAGAATCCAAATACTGGCGAAACAACATCTCTTGAATAGCATTCCCGAAGTGTTTAATAATCTTTTGGGTCAACAGAACGTTAGGAAAGGAATCGCTAAAGTATTCGACGGATTGCAGAACCAATTGCTAAACAAACAGTTGTTTTATGTAAGAAATTATAATTCAAATAACATTTAAAGATTAATATTTGGTTTCAATTTTTAGGAACTAATCGAAGCCTTTATGTTTGAATTCGCGCCCGAATTGAAAAGCTATTAATTAATTGAAATAAATATATATTTTTGTTTCTAAACTCAATTCAAACTTTATTTAAAATTTTAAATTAAATTTAATGATTACTTAGAATTTGATTGTTTTCTAAAACTAGTAATCAATTGGAATTTCATCGATAATTGTAGTCCAGAAAGGGCTCAGTTCTCGTAAACCCACGGCTCCTGATTGGGCGACCATTCCGTCAGTTCTTTCGGATTAAACCAAAGAGCGATCTCTTTGTTCGCGCTCTCAACTGAATCGCTTCCATGGATTATATTCCTGATTGGGATTACAGTTTGGATTAATGCTTGAAATGCAAACAAAATGAGGTTTAAGTCGAATCATTGAAAACTATTTGTTTGATCATAAAATCGATTCTAAAATTTAAACTTAAATTAATATCATTTCCATTCCTTAACGAGAGATTCGCTCGACTCTAGACATTAAATTCATAATTATTTTCCTTAAAAAACGATTAAATCTTAACGACTTTCGATGACATGCCATTCGAGAGAACTGGAGCTTTAAATGATTAATCAATAAAACTAATAATCCGGACCTATATTCAAGGTCATCAAAACTATAACTATTGGAACTTTCAATTTGAAAGCAATATATTTCTGATTTAGTCCTAAATTAAGTCATTAATAAGTAATTAACCCCTTTATCCAAACCTCCCCTCTCTGTGCAAAAGCGTAAACGAAGCGAACCCTACCTTCCGGTCTGAATGCAAAAGTCTCCTCTAATGGTCCCGGGCTTAGAGTCGGCCGGATTGGTCTCCCCGAGCATTACCCGACCAGTCTTGACGACATTGAGTCCCTCCCAGACCATCGGCACGACTGGACCCAATTGCATGTATTGGATCAAACTCGGGAAGAACGGACGGCCCGACAGATCCGCGTAATGCTTCTGAAGGAGAGCTTCGTCTGCCTATGAATGCATCGATTGAATCGATATTTCGATTAAATTAAAATATTTTTGAATTGCATTCAATTGAATGTCATTTACAGAAAGTCTTATCAATAGTATTGCTATAATAAGCGGTTTATCTATTGATAGCAAATGACATATAAATGGCATTCAATTAATTCAAATATTGGAATATAAACTCAAATCAATGGATACATACATTCATGAACTTAATGGCCACTAATTTGAAGCCCTTCTGTTCGAAGCGTTTGATGATCTCACCGACGATACCCCTCTGGACTCCGTCGGGTTTAATCATTATAAAACTTCGCTCTTTATTGGCTGCCATTGCGGGTGATATCCAGGAGATAAGTGACAGAATCGTACAAATCATACAATAAGTCAAATATAAAGCGTGTATTGAATGCCGTCGTCGACACGATATACCGCTAGAGCTGGAGATCAACATTAAAGGCTCGGAACGAGGGCTCAGCCTATGCTTTGCATTGGCTTTTAGGGCTCGATCTCCGGATTATAACTAGTTTTGGCTTTAAATTGAAGTTCGCTTTGAATTTGAAGTAATTTTTATTCAACTTTTAAACTCAAGTCTATGTTATTTATCTATAAATTAAATCTTATCAAACATTTTAGACCTTTTATACATATGAGCTATAAGTTAATCGACATAATAACATAGTATATAAAAGTACGAAATGGTTTTCAGACATGTGTTTATACCAAAACATGTGAGAAATGTTTGTTTTTGACTTTAAATTGTTTTAAATTAATAATTTTGTTTAGAATTGGATTTAATTTAATATAATGTCTAAATCGGAATCGATTTCCGAGACAATTGACAACAAGAGATCCAAACGAAGACGGATTGAGAACGAGTCGAACGAAAAGGCTTTGGAATCTATTGTTTTCGGTCGAGAGTCCGATATCTTCGACAATATTAGGAATAAATCCAAAGACAATGAAATCGATAAAAATATTGATGTATTCGTTGACAAAGACGTGAGAGAAGACACACCAGAAGTCGCTGACAGTGACGGCAATGAAGGTTCCGTTGAATCGGATTCAGAAGAAGAAGACATTAATTACAGCAAAAATGAGTTCGAATTGGAATCGAATTACTTAGAGTTGGCGTCAGAGCCGAAGAAGAAGAGCGTTTGGACCGATTCGGACGATCGCATCGATGTGTCGAATGCGATGAAAACGGCCCACAGTTTGCCGAAGAGAATGACTGCAGACGACACATACAAACACTTTTTGGACAATAAGTTCATTGATTTGTATAAAACCCCGAAATGGGCGACAATTGCAGACAAACCCGAAAAACGAGGTTTAGGTCTCGAGTCGAGTGACAGCGAAGGCAGTGACGACGAACTGATCCGAACGGCGACGAACTTTAAGGTCAGATCCGATAAACTCGAAAAAGGGATTCTCGCGATCAAGAAGTGCACGCATTTGACGAATAACAACAAAATTAAGGTTTTTATAGCTTTTGATCTCTATTTGAAAGATAACTCATTTATGTGAATGTGATTGCAGTCATCACTCAATTGCGTTCACTTCCATCCAACCTCAACAGTGGCAATGGTCTCATCGCCGAACGGAATGGTAAGACTGTTCCAAATCGACGGCAAAATCAACGCAAGAATACAAAGCATTGAATTCAAAGACTTTAAGATAGAAATCGCGAAATTCAACAAAAGTGGCGAAGAGTTGATCGTCGGCTCGAAGAGAGAGTCCGGATATTACTATTACTACGATATGATCGCCGGAAAGATCGTTAAAATCCCGTTCATTAACGGCAAACACAAGTATTCGTTAGAAAAGTTTGTTCTTTCAAACGATCAGAAATACATGGCTTCGAAAGGAAGGGACGGATTCATCAATGTCTTGACCGCCAGATCTAAAGAACACGTGTTTGACCTCAAAATGAATGGCGAAGTCATGTCTATGGCTTTTAGCGATGACTCGAATTTGCTGTTAAGTCACGGCAACGAAGGAAAGGTATATGTTTGGGACGTTCGGAAACGGCAGTGCATTAACAGATTTGCAGACGAAGGATGTGTTGCCGGCACTGCCATTGCGTTGTCTCCCGACTCGAACTACTGCAGCACCGGCTCTGATATGGGAGTCGTTAACGTTTATAAATTTAATGATGTCTTAACCCAAACACATCCAAAACCACTCAAGTCTTTGATGAACTTAACGACACAGATATCTGACCTTAAGTTCAATCACAGTTCAGAGCTATTGTTGATGTCATCCAATGCTAAAGACAATAGCATTAAATGCGTTCATATGAAGAGTTTAACCGTTTATTCGAACTTTCCGTTCGCCGCCAAAAATTATGGCCGTATTTACGATTCAGACATTTCTCTAAATAGCGGTTATCTTACGTTTGCCACTAATGGCGGAACCGCTCATCTCTTCAGATTAAATCACTTTAAAGATTATTGATTATTGTTTTATATCGAAATATTGAAGAATTAAAGATTATTTCAATTTTTTAATGTTTCACTTATTTAAGCAAAATATGAATTACTTCGGGAAAAGTCATATCAAACGACTCATACACTCAATCACTTGAGTTGAGTGTTTGATATATTAATAATATTTATTATTTCATTATTTGAACGAAATTTTTTATGTACCTGGTGGGAATGCAGAATGGCAGAATACTG
>JAQIYC010000625.1:0-12407 GCA_034699545.1 Porobelba spinosa | reverse complement strand
AAATCACTTTTAACATATCAATTAAAATTAATCGATTTAATAATCGATAAATTTAAAACTGATCAACTTGAATTTTGCATAACAATCAAATCCAGAAAACCTTGATTTTTTTTAACACAACTGAAACTAATTTTGTTTTTAGTTCAAACATATTCCTAGAATTGAGTGATAGAACCGATAAAGATCTTGAGTAGAAACTCAATTTCAAAACAACTGAATAATAAATATTTTTTTCCAATTTTTATATCCATTTAATGGCAATCTTTGTTTAAATTAATCGATTTATATATTAATAATTTCTATTTCTTGGAAGACATAGATTTCAAGCACAATAACAATACATTTAATTATAAATATTTAAAAAACAATCACAAAAATGGAATAAAATCTAAAACTGTTTTAATTATAAAACTATAAAATCTTTTTAAAATCTAATAACAAACAAAACGACGACAACATTGAGATCAAAGCACAACTCATTTGTCTAATTATTTTTGTAAATCAATTGCTTTGATAACACCTTTCGGTTCTTCGAATTCACTTCGACTTTGAATAAGTCTTAACTCAATATTTTTGGCCGAATCTGTTCCGCCGTTTTGTTCGGTCGCGTATTTGAACGTCTTATTCAATACCGACTGCAGAGTCGAGACTGTCTTTTCGCAACTGGTCTTGAGGTCGTAATTGGTTTTTGTAAACCAGGCCATAAATAGAGCCGCGAATAGGTCTCCCGTTCCTATGAATGTGGCCGAGAATTTAGGCATTACTAGTTTCACTAATTGTTGCTTTCCGTTGGCTCTACTGCTGGCGATGGCCACCAATTCGGTGTCGTTTGTCGACAAATCACTGCTTGATATGACAACTGTAGGAATGCCTAAAGAGTGCAAAACTTCAATCGCTTTGATCGCATCCGAATCGTTCTTTATCTTAATGCCCGACAACAGTCTATAGAAATTATTTCAAAATTATTAAATTTAAATTAAAGTGAATTTTGCAAATCCTTACTCAGTCTCGAACTGATTCGGAGTAATAACGTCAGCAATTGGTATGACTTTTGTCTTATAGATGTCGAGTAGTTCTTGTGGTACATACTATTAATTGAAGCAAAATTTTATATTTTATTCAATTACCGGTAATTAAAATGTTTACAAAATACAAACCATTTTTCCGTTATCCCCCATAACTGGGTCGCAAACTATTAAAAATAGATTCAATTTAAATAATTTTAAACAAGCACAATTTTTATAGTTAAATGATAGTTAATAGTTAAATTGTTGCGAAATCCGGTTTAAATTCAGTTAATTTAGCTTAAATCCAGTTTAGATTCGGTTTAAATTCAATTACATTTTAAAATAATAATGTAACAAATTATTAGTTAAATTAACGCTAAATTTGGTTTAAATCCAGTTAAATTAGCTTGATTTAGTGCTAATTTAGTTTAAATTCGGTTAAATCGGCTTTATTTACAATTTCCGCCAACAAAATTGTCAAAATGGTGGTTTGGCGCGCAAATTTTGGCGGGAATCCGCCATCTTGTTATTGAGCGGACACTTACCTGGACCCCCTAGGATTTTTCGAAAAAATTAGTCATTTACTCTCTACCAGAACCCACCCCGCTGACCTGACGGACCTTGGCCAACTCTGATATACAGTATATCAGTATATATTAATATTAACTTATATATAACTTATAATATATCATATATATCGAATTCTCTGACTTTAGGCGCCATGGCCAATTATCTCAGTTTCTTAGAGAGGGTGGAGTGCTACCTATAACACGACATCTAGTTTTGACTCAAAATAACGAGTTAAAATATCAAAAGTTTAATCAAAACTGTAAAAATTTTTAAATTAATTTTATTCAAAATGTTCATGTTTATTCCCAAAAACCGGATTTAAATTATATTAAGACTAATTTAACTAGATTTAATTTAATTAGTTAAATCTGCGCCATTTTTACATAAAAAGCGCAAATATTTCCCGCAAAAATTACTGGCCGCAATTTTTTAACAGGAGCTTCTGCTTCTATGGTCGAGTAAAATCCTAAGGAGTGTGTGTGTGTGGGGGAGGGGGGGGGGGTTGAAATCCCTCCATTGATTATGTCTGAACTTAACCCAATTTCCCAATTTTAACTATTTTATAATAAAATATATGATTCATTTTTATTTTTTATCACAAATAAAATAGTAAGGGGAGTTTAATAAATAATTACTATGGGGAGGTTAATAATTAGTTTCAACAAATTAATTACAAATTTAAAAAATTAACATTATTGCCGTGAATGAAAACTCTCCGCAGTCTATCCAGTACGATCAAAGGCGAAGTTATTTTAAATTTATTGTTTAAAAAAATTATAAACTGTTGACATATTAACTGTTGTTAATAACATAAAAATTAAATTCTGTAAACAATAAATTAGTTTTTTATAATTATTATTTTGTAATTATTTAATTGAATAAATTATATTTAAATAAAAGTTTAATGTTTTTATAATTAAGTAACATCAATGATAAGTGCAAAAGTCGCCTAGTCACCTTATCCCCTACCCCTGTACTACTTTCCCGCATCCAAATTCTCAAACCTAGTTATTACTAATAAATAGCAAAAACTGTTAAATACCGTAAAAAGCGTTTGAATTGTATTCCTTCACCCGTTTGACCACTTCTGCGACGGTCTCTAAGAACGAGGCATTCCTCGCATAACCGGTCAGTATATGAGTATAGCGTTTGTGTAAACCGTTCTTAACTAAAGCGTCGAACAGAGTATTTAAGTCATTCGAGTCCAACACCTGTCCCGACCAGTGCTCATAACCCGTATGGTTAGAAAATTGGACTGAATTGATAGCATCGACTTCAAACCCCAATAGCTTTAAACCAATAAATTAGTTCATTTTGATTCGGAACCTATTTTTGAATATCAAATCAAATCTATAATTACCTGAAGAGGAAATACAGCGCTTTTATTGCCGACATAACCAGACACGACATGGCTTTGGATGGATAGCACCCGATAATCGGTTATTGAATTAGTTGTCATTACTTTATAGAAATGGCTATTTTTTAACCAATAAATTTAAAATGATTTAAAAATTAATATTTAATAAAAATGGTCTGAAAGTAGTAAACTATAAAATTATAAACTCATAAAATAAATAGTTTAATGTATTTATGATTTAAGTTATTTCAAAACTGTAAGCACTTTGAACTGGTGTTCAGAAGTTCAATACTTTTTAGCATCACTTCTATAGACACTTGAGATAAGTCTAAACTAAAATATTATCACATTTTGTAATATAATATATTTAATTATTATTGCAACTTATATAAGGCTATACAGTGGTAGTGGTTGTAGTTATCATAACATTACTAAATAAGTCCAAAATTCTTTAAATGCAATTTCGATGCAATTAATGTCTAATACACTACACTGTATAGAGTCTACACTGTAAACGAATGAGCAATCATTGTCTTTACAGTTAACTACAGTTTGTATTCAATCAAAACATATTTAATACCTTTACTTCACTTTCACTTCATGTGCTTCAAAGCGCATGTGATTTGAGTGAATCAGTTGCGAAGGTGTGTCAACACTACGAAAACAACACGTTTTTTGAATTTATGTTTACGACAAGTCATTAACTCTCGTCTCCAAACATTCAATACATTCGTCGTTCAGTTTAGTCTTAAGTCTTAATTGGATTTAATTACAAATTAAGTATTGATTTCTTTGTTGTAATAATGAGTGAATCTATTGAAGAAAAACGTGTTTTAAATGAGAGAAAAGTTAGCGAAAAGCGGTTCCGACAAAGAGTCCACTCGTCGGACATCGGCTTAAATGAACGAAAATCTGTGAAAACGAATGTGTTTTCGGGTTTGGATTTGTTTTGGTTTTGGGTTTAATTGAATAATAATTTTATAATTTATTTATAGGTATTTCGAAAAGCATTCGAACGACAAAAACACTGAAAGAGTTATGTTATGACAAACTGAGCGAACGTTTGGACAAATTGGTTATCAATGAAGACATGCCATACTCGACCATAAGACCACTTCTGGCCAAATGTTCTGCAAATCGACTGCAAAGACTCGAAGCACTCAATCCATGTCTAGTCTCACAAACGGATGATCTTTGGCTCGAGTTATGCAGAAATGAGTTTCACTTTACGGCCAATAATGACGACTCAAATCAATACAACAATTGTATTCCGAATAAGACTTCGGCCGAGAATTGGCGGCAATTCTATTGGCGATCAATGGGTTTCCGAAAGCAAAAACTCGATGAAATCACTTCTAGTATTCAGGATAAGAATTATTCGATTAAATCGAATCAAAGATTGACTAAAGTATGCGAAACCGAAACCAATAAATTGGTTAAACCCGAACCCATTCCGCAGAAGAAGGCCATCAAAAGGGCTCCTCTAATGAAGAAGTGTTTGAGAATTAAAAAACAAAAATTTATGCTTTGATTAGAATTATAAACAATTAGTCATTATTTAACTTATTTTGTTCCAAAGATTTAATATTTTTCCATTTCTTTCATTAATCTTAAAAATATTAATTAATTTAGAAAATTGTTTCACAAAAACATGATTTGTATTATATTCGATAATAATTCAAATATTCATTAATTTATCAACAATTAAAAACTTAATGTTTTGATAAAAAATTTTAGTTAACTATTATCAGGGATGTCGGAGAGGGGGTCATGTTTGTCATTCTCCCAGAATTTTTAACTGTAAGAGAGAAGACCCCCCCCCCCCCCAATAAATTTACTGGGAGTTTTTTTAATAACTTTGGATTAAATCGGTGTTAAATCTTGTTTAAATCCGGTTGTAATTGAGTGTAAATTTGACATATTTTTGCCAACCCCTACCATTACCCCCATGATTTTTACCAAATTTAAGTCTGCCCTCTTCACACCCCCCCCCCCTAACTTTGAAGTCTACCGACATCCACATCCCGAAATGCTTTTCTCCATTAGAGACTAATGGGATCTACTTTTATCGGTCCGACCATTAATTTTAATACTAAATTAACCAAATGTTTTAATAATTAATTTAGTGAAGAGTTATCAAGATTGATTGCTTTAAAGTAAAAATAAGTATAATTTATAATTTAAATAATGTGTTATAAATAACAATTTGTTTGTTTTATTAGTATTTAAATTAAGATTTTTGCATTTTCCCTCGTCTTCGATACTCTAATTTTTGTTAATCTAATTTTGTAATACAAATACAGTATTTAAATCACAAGTTTAGTCTTTAAAGAATTTAGAAAATTAAATTTTATTTATTATTGTTTATTTATAATTGTATAATTTTATCATTTCTGACCGCAACCATTTGGCCCGTTCCGACATTTTTACCTATCGGTTCAACCCGACCCGATTAGGGACTCTAATCTAGACTAGGCCACTTTTAGGGTGATTTGTAATTACATATAAGTAATAGGAATTTTAAAGTGGTTTTATAGACAAATATAAATTGTAAGATAAATAATAATTGAAATTTAATTTCATGTCATAATTATATTCAATCATTTATTAAATGTTTTCAATCAAATTCAATATTTAATTAGAATTTAATATTGAGAATATATTTATACAGTTATTAGTTATTTTAACTGGTTAATTGGTTTTTTTTAAATTATCGCTTTATTAACAAAATATTTCTTTAAAATATATTTCACATAAAATTGATTTGAAAGTCAAACTATTTTTGAATCCAATGAAAGCATTAGTTAACACAAAACCTATTCACTTAACAGTTTATTGTAAAACACTCAACAAATTAATAAAAGTTAAAAATTAAAGTTTTATTTAAAACCATTTCATTGCAAAAAACATTAAAAACAAATATTTCAACAAAACAGCAATTTTTTTTAGAAAAATATACTATTGTTTGCAAAACAGAATTATATGTTTGAAAATATGTTTGAAAGTCTCAAAACAGTTTCTCACAATTTTCGTGATCTTTTGAGTACAGAATAACTGTCTTTAGTCTATAGACTAAAACTCAATTAACTAATTATATATTTATTTTAAAATATATACTATTTTAACAAAAAGTATCAAACTTTTTAAAACTATAGAAAACTTTAATTTATAAAATAGTAATGAATGCATAATAATAATAATTAACATGATAAAGTTCCAAAATGAGCCAGACACATTTACCATAAACTGTTTATTCAAATAAAAACCTAATTTTGAACTAATCTTGCTGAAAACTCAAATTAGTCGATATCTAACAGTATATTCGAAATGATATCTAGAATTTAAGCTATTTATGTGATTCTATACAAATGTAGTGAAACTTATTGAGAATTTAATTCTATTATTTGTCGTTTCATTCGTAACACAATTAAATCTAAAGCCTAAACTAATGCATAATATTATGCATCAAATGTTCGCTCAATATATGCGTTCCGAATGACATCAACACGTATAGCATGAATGGCAGCGAAGAAAGCCGTTTATATTCGACTCTCTTCTGCTCCTGATGTTCGACTCGAATCCATTTTCGACATCGACTGACCGCCGCTTTCCATGTGTTGATCCGGTCCTGTCGTACGTTTTCGGGCATTTTTGGTCGAAATACATCGAAATTCTTGTCGTATTTGTGTTCGCGTGAAAACGAAAAACTTCGCTCCAGTTTGCGGGTTATAGAGGACTGCGATATACGTCGACTAATCGATCGAATTAAGCCATTCGAGTGGTTCTTAAAGGGCGCGCCATTCTTCTTGTGCGGATGTGTTGCGTCTCCGTTCGTGTATTCGTGACTCTCTGACCGCCCATTCATTAATGTCTTTTCGGTATCCGATTCCGAGAGTTCGGATTCAGTTTCATTAAAAATCTTCCAGAGGCCGAGATGGTAACCGGCCACCATTGCCGCTCCCAGTGCTGTCGCTTCTGTCATCTTCGGCCTCACTATTACCGAACCGCTCAGATCTGCCAGTATTTGGCACAGGAGGTCATTGCCACTCATGCCTCCGTCGACTTTAATGCCACTGTTGTCCTTACGCATCAGCGCCAGTATGTCATTGGTTTGAAAGGCCACGCCTTCGAGTGTCGCCCGAACTAAATGGCATTTTCGACTGAACTGCGAGATTCCAATTATGGTTCCGGTGGCGTTCGCGTCCCAATATGGCGCGTATAGGCCTACCATTGCAAGGGATTAAGTGACAAATGACTCAATTTTGCAGATAATCGCAAATACCCTGAAATGCGGGCACAAAGAAGACTCCGCCCGCGTTCTCGTCTTCTTTGGCTATGCTTTCAATTTGTCCGTAGCTTTCAATCAGTTCCAGATTATCCCTAAGCCAAGTGACAGCAGCACCAGCTATAGCAACCGAACCTTCCAGTGCATAACAGGCGGGATTTGAGCCAAACTTATATACAACAGTTGTGATCAGTTTTGTCTTCGCTTCTTTCGACACACCCTTTAGAGCGCCGTGAATAGGGCCCGGGCCTATGTTCTGGATTAAAAAACAACCCGTGCCATACGTGACCTTTGCCTGGCCGATCTCGAAACACTTCTGCCCCACCAGAGCTGCGCACTGGTCGCCAATTACTCCTATGGTGTCAATAAAGTATTATTTTTGATATATTTATTAAACTTAAATTTTAAGTTGTTTTTAAATAAAGAAGTGCCCAGGAACAAATAGAAATAAGATATAGTTATTCGAAGTTAGATATAAACTATATATGTCGACGGTCGGCCAAGCGAGGGGTGATTACTGATCAGATAGAGTATGCTCTAAAAGTATCATGGTGGTTATTTTTGGCGCCAAAACGTTAATTTAATCGAATTTAACCCGTTTTAAACTAAATGTATCTTAAATCCAATTTAGTTAATTTAACTGAATTTAAACCGGATTTAGAGCAAAATAGTAAAAAATTGACAACAAAATACTCTGAAAAATTTGCCTGTTGTCTTTGGCAACCGGCAATTACCTAGGGAGAGTAGGTATGTCTTTCGGCGCAGCCAGTGGCAACTTTTCAAAATTTTTAATGCCAGGAAAGATTTTCGGCTGATCCCTTCGTCGACATCCCTGATATAAACCAAAGTAATGCCGTTTAAGCAACTATTTTGACAAAATTGCTATTTTAAGAAAACAACTTTTCATTTTATTTAAGTTATTTAAGATATTTTTCATTATATCCATTACCAATACCCCTCAGTAATCATTCCTGCTTGGTCGCTATTTGGGTAATTTTGTTTTTATATTTAAGTTTTGATTAATTATTTTTATGTAAAAAATGACTAAAAAATTTTAGTTCATTAAAAAATTTGTTTATTGTAATTCAGCGCAGGTTTCAGTGATTTTAAAAAACATAAATTAATTCTTTAAATAATCCGATATTTATTTTAAATCATATTAGAAAATAAACTATAAATTCAAGTCATGCAATAAAGTGTTTAATTTTGCAAAATTTTTATTTTTCCAAATATTTTATTTCTCTTATTTCGCAACTTGGAATAATTAAATGACATTGATGTATCACATGACATGATAGTTTTAAAACATAAATTCCTTTAAAATTAATTTAATAATAAATTTTAAATATATCGTATATTTTTCATTTTTTTATTTAAAAAATTTTTTTAACCTAAAATTTAAAACTATTAATACTATATTTTGTTCTTGTTAAAATTAAATAATTTTTAATATTAGAAATAACTTACAAATAAAATAATAAAAATTTTGTTTTCAACATGTTCTTTTTATAATAAAAATATTGCGTTAATATCAAAGTCAGACTGAGTCAAATCAAAGGACGAGGTAAGTGGCTCATTTTCAACTTCTAGGTCACTTCCTTCTGGTCAATGTAAGGTTAGATCAAAAACAAAATAGCGGATTCCAAAATAAATTTGCGCATGCCATTTTGTTCCCTAAAACCACAATTAAAACCGATCTAGATGGATTTAAACTAAATTAAGCTAATTTAACCGGATTTAACCTTAATTTTTACATAAAATAAGAAAAAAATGTTTGGCCACTGCGGGGGGTTGGCATTTTAGAGAATTAGGTTTTTAGTCAAACAAAACCCAAGGGGTGGTTAGAGGCAACATTTTCAAGTTAGGGGGGTCGGATCCGGACTTGGATCCCCATTGGGCAACCCTGGTTAAAATATTGTGTAATTGATATAAATAAGTTAATTAAAACATTGATCAGAAAAAATCACAAACCAGTGATAGGAATGCCTAAAAGCGGTCCACTCTTGATGTCGGAGTAGTATTCAGACGAGGCTTTAATTTGTGGCAAAATATTTTTCGATATTTTGAAAAAGTCCAACAAATATGGGTCCCATTGGAGGGTCTCGATGTCCATCAGCAGAGTTCGACTGGCATTGGACACATCGGTCATGTGTTCGCCCGTCAGTTTCCAAAGAAGCCATGAGTCGACTGTCCCGAACAATAGCCGGCCCTCGACTATAGCGGCCTTAACGCCCGGAATATTATTGATGAGCCATTTGAGCTTAAGTGCACTGAAATATGTTGATATCGGAAGACCTGTCTTTGATTTGAGCCAATTTAAATCGCGGCCGGGAATGTGGTCGAGGATGTAGTCGACCAGATCACTGGTTCGGTTGTCCAGCCAACAAATGCAGTTATAGAAGGGTTGGCCTAATTTTGGCAATAATTTTGTTTATAAATTATAATTAATAATTGCAGTAAATCTAATATTATGTAATAAATATTATTATTATTTTCTTTGATGGATAAAAATAAAAACTTTATTTAAGTATAAGTTTGAAAACATCAGAAAAATATTTCAATTATAAAATATTGAATAACTGTAGAAATATCTAAAAGTTCATTCGCCCTATTGTAGACATTTACGGTATGTCTAGAGTAGTAAATGCGTGTCGTTTTAAAATACATTGCAATTGTTAATTAGAAATTGTAGAGCTTTCGGAAGTATGAACTTTAAAAATAAATGATAAATTCAGAGCAAATATTCTCTTTCAACAAACTATAAACATAAACAAGCTTTAAGTTTTGGAGAGTTTCTAGATTTAAAAATTTATATTTTGTCATTTTTGTGTTTACATTGTTTTAAAGGCTATTTCCCGGTAAATGCAATTTAAGCTAATTTTAATTAATTTTACTCAATTTAAATTGAATTTGGCAGCAATTTAACCAAAATTAGCTAAAATTTACTTTGTTTATTTTTTACATTTTTAAAGTTGTGGTTTGTTTCGCTCGGGGCAGCTGAAATTTATAAAAAATCTTCGTGTTAGGGGAATTTTAGGCTGATCACCCCCCCTTCCCACCCCCGTCGATATCTCTGGATCTTTCGATCGCTATTAATAAACTCTTAAGTTTTTGTTAAAAAGCTTATAATAAAACAAACTGTAAATTAATTTCCAATACATTAAAGCAAAAAAAACATAATCAATATTATTCGCAGATTAACTTTAGTTACTTATAAATTTTAGTTTAATTATTAAAAACTTAATTATGTTTTTAATTATGTCAACGCATTTATTAAAATAATGTATAAATTACATTTTAAACATTAATGTGGCCATGCGCCAAATAGATTTTGACCAGTTCGAAGTAACCAAATAACAGCTAACTTGTGTTTATATTTTTAAATAATCAAAATTTGTCATCTATTTGACTTCTAAAACTTTAGTTAAGTAGAGATAGTGTTACGCTATTTATTTAAAGTCAACCTCTAGTTTGAATCATATTATTCGTGAGATCTTTAATCGTAGATATTATATAAAAAGATTGTGTTTTATATTTAGTGTTAAGTAGAAGTAGTTTCGTTACAAAACACATGATTCCTATTGCAGCGAATTATAGCTATTCTATTATTTAGTATTAGTATACTCTAGTACATTTCATGAATATTCTATCGAATTAAAAATAGTCAAATATTTGTAACAAAATAACTGTAAACTATAAACCCTAAACGGGCCGGGTCGGACCGGGCCGACAGCTAAAAAACTCGGGCGGGGCCATTGTTGCAAAAATGTCGGGCCGGGCAGGACCGGGCCGGATACATTCGGGCCGAAAATAAAAGTAAATAAGAATAAATCTACAATTATTCACAACTTTGTTGACCACAAACTGTGGTATTGTTAAGACAGTTTCGAATTGTAACTTCAAATCTTCATCAGTTAAGGTCTAGTCTATCAATGACAGACCAACTGTACAGCCGTTACAGTCAACCGGACGCAGAGAGAGTAATCCGAGAAATCATTTTTGTGTTTATAACTATTGCATGTTATTAGATATGACTGAATTTGTATTTTAATAAACTATTCTAATATACTATTCTAAGGCATAGTTGTATCAAGTTTAGAATTTAGTTTTAATAAAATAAATAAATGTTAAAAAACACATTAAAATACAAATCTGTATATCTCACTTACAATGAAACAAATGTCAAAAATTATTTGATTGCATCGCATATTTTATTGGCATTTATAGTCTAGTCGTCTCCAGAAACTGCTAAATCAGTGAACAAATCAATGCATTAATACATTCTTTGAGCTATTGTTTCATCAATTATACACAGGATATAAACAATTGAATTTGACAAACAATGACAAATGTACTCTTTACTAAAGAGTCTTTAGTATTTTCTGAACACAATATTCTGCTTTATATATTTGTATATTTTAATAATTGCAAATTTTAAGAAACATCTTCAAAAAATAAAAAAAATTTAAATATAAACAAAAGAACTAAAAATACGGAAACGGAAAATAATTGTATTTAATTTTATTTAAATAAGTCGTTTTCTTTCAAGCAAGCATCTCGATCAAATTGTAAATGGCGCCGAGATAAGACAAATTATATAACTTTTTTTAGCAGGCACGAGTTTAAAAATTAAAACTTATTTATTGAAAAACATTATATTAAGGGAATAAATATTCTAAACATTAACTTAAGAAAGTAATAGTATAGTTGGATATTAATCTTTTATCCAAATAGAGAATAAGGGTAAAGCATTATATTTACAAAGTATTTTCAAATACATAAAAACAAAACAAAATAATAATTCGTAATGTGAATTCTGCATTTGTATATAGTTATTCAATCCATTCAAAATTATACAATGTGGTTTCAAGATTAGGCCTTAAAATAAGTGAGATGCTTATTTAAAAGAAAAACTAGACAAATTAAATTTTTATGTTGTTTTAAATATAATTTAAATTGATCAGGGCAAATGTCAGATTTATATATATATTTTAAAAGAATCATATATGAAATGTTTCAAAAGTGTCCTGGCAGCAAAACACAAATATTTTATAAAATCTAAACAAGATCTAGCTAAACTTAGTTATTTAATTTTAATTAAATTTAAACCAATAAGCCGATAAATAATTTTCAAAGGAGAAGACACCTTTTTCTAGCATAATTCTAATTTAAATAATTTTTAAATTTT
>JAQIYC010000624.1:0-12438 GCA_034699545.1 Porobelba spinosa | reverse complement strand
TTAAATTAAAAATTTTATTTTTGTAATTATAATTAATTATTAAATAAACATTAAATAAACACTAAATTAATATTTTACATAAAAGATATTTTTAGATTAATTCATTAACTTTTGAAACTAAACTATTTAAATAATGATTAAGCGGAAATGAGACACTTATTCATCAGATTATTTTCAATGTCTTTTTAATCATTAAAAAAATAATCATTTGATCTATTCATTAATTTAAATAATTTTTTTGTGTGAATAAAAACATTATTTCAAAGCAAACATTACTGACAAAAGATTTATAATAAAAATATCAAAATTACTTTAACAACAAAAAGTCACTTCACGTTTGCAATTCTATGGGCGTATCATTAAATTCATAATTTGTTCTCATATTCTAAGCTTAGTCTCAATTAATTTAATTTGAACAACAATTTTGTTGATAACTCTGTTAAGAATATTACCGGTAATAATAAATTTTATGTGTTTTTGCAATAAATGGATTTATTTATATATACTGTATATCACATATACTGTATACATAAAATCTATTAAAAATTACTCACATATATAAGTCATAATCTCAAAGAAATCAATATTATTATTTTTATTTTAAACCAGGGTTCGCCAATGGGGGAGATTTAGGCTTTCAATCCCCATAAGGAAAAATGTGCCTTCTACCCCCACCTTAAATTTTGCTCGAATATAGGACGCAACCTGCCTAAATTTTGCTCAAATATAGGACGCACCCCCTCCCCCTATAAAATTGCTTAAGCCTGCCGGAAATTTGTTTGCTATTTTTAATTAAATTAAAGCTAAATTTGGTTTAAATCTGGTTAAATTAGCTTAATTTAGTTTAAATCCGGTTAAATCGCTTTAATCGCGGTTTTCGGGAACAAAGTGGCGGTTTGGCGCGCAAATTTTGGCGAGAATTTGCCATTTGTTTTAAGCCGACCCCTACCTAGACCCTCCTAGAATTTTGGCAAAAAATAAATCATTTACCCCTACCTGAACCTCTGACCTGACAAACTTTGGCCAACCCTGCTTTGAATTAATATTGAAAAATAAAAGTTAGTTTGTTTTCCAATTGTGCCATTAAACTGATCATTAAATCAATTTATTATAAAAATAATGTAAAAAACATTATATTTTTTATACTTTTTATAAGTGCTTTCTCTTCCAACTATCGTCTAAACCTAATGCAGTTAATAGTATAAAAACTTTTACTTTTTTTAGCAAACATTTGTTTCCAGTGTTTGGAAAAAATGTTTAATTTATTGATTTGATCGAAAAGTCATGGATTGATTCAAAATGTTTTAATAAAACATGTGATGCTTGGAGACATTTCAAACATTAATTAAATAAAAAGCCATTTTTACTATCACTACATCCCTGGTAGTAATTGTAGTGATGAGTCTAACAGATGTATTCTGTATTCAAATATTTACTCATTCGTAACAACTTATTCATTAGCTGAGAGAGAGGGAGAGAGAGAGAGAGAGAGAGGGAGGGAAGGAGGGAGGGAGAGAGAGAGAGAGAGAGAGAGAGAGAGAGAGAGAACGAATAGCTGAGAGTTTAGCCAAACTATGTGTGAAAGAGGAATAGAGTTAGTAATCAAACATTGAATACGAGATTATAAAAGAGTCTTCACTCGATAAGTAAAGCAATTCAGTTGATCTATCAGTTTATTTAATTTAGTCTTATTTTCGAGAATATTAACGCTTATTAACTGTGATGTGAATGTCTTGCGTTGCGGAAACACATATTTTTATGCAATCACTGGTTGTATGAATGCATCAAAACTGAGAACTCGAAAGATATGTAATTTCACACATAAAGAGATAATATAAATAAATCAAAACTAATTGCAGTGAAAAGGAAGTGACAGAACTTACCTGAGTTTGGAAGCGGCCAGTTATGCCAATACTGAAGTAGTAATAACCGAAATATAAAGTTCCAAACTTAAAACAGGTGTAGAATACGGTGTTTAGCGCTCAGGTAGATAGAACTCTATGAGGTATATGAGGCTGGAAGGGTGTCAAGCATTCCAAATGACTTATTTTAGTACTCATTGTTCGATAAATAAATTGCTATTATGTCGTCCCCTTCACAGCATTTTTATCTGACATTACAAACATTGCTTTTACATATTTGTCAGGTTATTGTGGGTCTGGCAGACAGGCGGGAGTGCAGAGAGAGGTAGAGAGAGGAGAGGGAGAGGGAGGAGAGAATGGATATATTAAGTAAATGCAAAGATGTTTATAGCGTTGAATCCATTGATAGAGTGGAGTGTATTGTATACAATAGATAGATGAATATCCAGTCAAGTTTATTAAATAAAGCAGTGATGGGCCGTAGGCTGAGAGAGACTGTTGGAGTGGTGTATGAGAGCGAGGTAGAGAAGAGTGGAAAGACATGTGGAAGTATGGCTCGAACCCACAACTCCCTCAAAGCAAACACCAACCATAAGAGATCATCGCTTTGGCAAACATTTCTACAATTTTTCATGAAATTGAATATAAGTTCGAATAAGTAGTTCTGAATATTTAGCGTTCGATACGGTCTAACATCTAATGGTCTAATATTGATAATATGTCAGACATGGATCAAATTTGAATGTATGTATCGTTTTACTGCATTCTCTGCTCATAGACTTACAAATAGATGAGTTCTAACTACACAATAAGGCACTACTATTACCACTATTAGCACTATTATGCCACTCCGCAGGAGCTCATGGTCTCAGACATACTTTTAATGGAAAGTAGACTTTAGTTGAAATCTTGAGCTCATGTATGCCTCATATGCTTACCTTCACTCCTAAATCATAGTCATTAGAACTAATGGCTCTCCCATGAGATCGTGTAAACACTGATTTCACTCATTCCTCTCTCACTCCTCTCTCTACTCTCACCACTGACTCCAAGAATGGAAAGAATGGATAGAATGTATGGAAAGGATAAAAGGGGTTGATATGTGAAGAGCGAGAGTCTGGACAAAGCTTAGGCATCTCTCAATCTATTACTACAGCACAGGGCAACTATCAGACCCCATATGATGACAACCCCCACCATTGCCACCACTGCTGGATTGCTCGCAGTTAGTACTCGATCCGAACGAATGGCGAAATTAATTGACCGCTGAATACAAGACTAAATCGGATTTGAGCCAAATCTCTGGCTCTGCAGCTCTACATAATATTTGCTATTCGTTTGTGTTTGTCTTGTTAGGACTGGATGTGAAACAACGCACATGACATACCTCATCAGTGAAAAGATGTTCTCTCATATACCACATAATATTATATTACTCGCAAATCATCCCTCTCTTCCATTTAGCTGTGAATCGCACCCACACTATAGCACTAGAACTCTACTCTTTTCACTAAAACATTATAATTTGAGTGTATTTTAGATGAGAATCAAAACCAATATTACAACAGAATTACACGAATATTATTTACAGAATATAAAAGCAAAGCAAGTGTTAAATGAGTGAATAGTATAGAAGGGAATGAGTGTTTGAATGGTGTGAATGGTGTGAATGTGAGAATATCGTCATATCATTTGATTGAGCATTACTTCCAGTCTATCGCATGATTCGGAACATCAAAACCACTTACGCTTTAGTTTCACTCCATTCGAGTGTGTAATGTGTGATCAACTGGAAAATATCAATGCAATACATATCTGGCTCTGCATTACTCACAGCTTTTCTCTAATAAATAAGATATACAGCACTGGTCTGGCAATGCATGCGACCATTGCATTAGCCATACATTCCATCCATTTCTTCCATGCCTTCCATGCCATACATCGCATACAAACGCAATATTAAGTACACAATCTCTCATCTCTTCACTGAATTGTCTAATGTTTTCGATTCAACTTAACGCTAAACACAAACATATTTTTCCAAATTTGTGGAACTGATAGTCAGACCAGACATGAGAACAACGAAATCTGGATTTAGAAGAGTTCTAATCGATTACCGGTCACTCGATTTAAGTGAGTTAGCGCTCATTTTTCATCTCAACCCTAACAATATCTGCACTAGACTTACATTCGACTAACACTGAACTGTATGACAAACAAAAGTTGGAATTGCTATAAAAATATAAGAAATACAGTAAAGAGTGAATGAATTGGTTGTGATTTGAGTTCAGTATTGAACCAACGGTTGGCTTATGTTGTATTCAAAGCGAATTTAAGCCAACAATTCAGTAATGAATGAATGAGTGAACCTACGTATGTAGTATAGCCAGACCTGAGCCATACGCCGATAATAAGCCAACGCCGCCGTAAACAAAGCCCTCGCAGATCGCAGTCATTAAATCTGAAGTGAAGTGAAGTCTTAATTTCGAGTTTCGTGATTCTGATTCACAGTTTATTTACTCGCCATAAGAGACTCTCTCTCTCTCTCTCTCTCTCTCTCTTCTACAGTCTGCCAGTGCTCATCGCACATACCATTTTCACTTTTTATTTCGTTTGACTAAAACTACACTCTTTTCGCTTTCAATTAGATTAAAGTGATGTCATGTCGTCACCGGCACAGACACTGCACACTCATCTGAAGTTGACTCTATATCCTCACTCAGACTAATACTCAAACCGTATATTTCACTCAATATTTTTTGTTTGACTGTATATTACAAGCATTTAAGTTAGTCTCAGCTAAAAGTGAGCGAATTTATGAGCCATTCCTCTCCAATATTGCATTTTCTGATACAATTATCTCTTAAAATGAGAAAATGGATGTTTGGCCGACAATAACACTCTTTTGATTTAGTTTTTTCTGTTTCTCATATATCTCTTCTCTTCTAATATACCGTTATATTCGAGTGTATGACTGAATGTGAGCACTAGTACTCTATAACTAACTAACAATTAAATTACTGACAAAAAGTGTTTTTATTGTCGATCTCTGTCTATGTTTTAGGGTTTGGATTCAACGATGAAAAGAAGCGCAAATCAGTGTTTAATAAGTTACTGGTAATGGACTAAATGTATTCCTAACTCACTCTCAGAGCTCACAATAATAGCAATGAATTGCAATCACAATAGTAGTGAAAAATACACTTTTTCCTCATTTAGTGTTTCTTCACAATTGCAAAAATAACAAGTATTGTTGAACTCGAGAGTAATGTAGTTCTGTTTGGAAACACTACCCAATACTTGGCCACTCTTTGTGGTCTTAGTTGTTGAGAGATGGCCTAAAGCCATGCTCTCTCTCCCACTCTCTCCCCGCTCTCTTCTGCGCGCTCTCCCCAGCCCTCTCCTCGCATGTCCTTCTGGTCCATCAACTCTATTATACAGAATAGGAATAAATGCAGATTTGGTTTCGACTCAATGTTTAGTCACCAAAATCCTTAACATAACTGAACAGAACTGAGAACTGAAGCCGATTTAGAAATTTATATGTATTATAGTATCACATAATAATAGCTCTGCGAAAAAGAATATTTTCAAATTTGCTGCTCTCAGTCGCTCTCCGGCCTATTCTAGTGTCCATTTGAGTAAAGTCTCGAAAATCGGTGCAAAACCGGTGAATGTAATCCTCGGGTTTATGCGATCATATCCATGGGTCGACAGCTCGCATGAATAAAACAGCAAAGCTATTGCCATTGAGATTGCAATAATACCAGTGCTTATATTGTGTGCAAAATAGACTAACACTGTCTAACTTGTTGGTTCTCGCCTTCTCTTTCTAAGCGCAGACAAAAAAATCAATGTTTTCTTTTAAAAGCGTCGAACGTATTATGTATTCAATTGAATCTCAATTCTCGAACACAACAAATATGGTAACAAAAACAGGTGAAGCTCTCAATGCGATGCTTAACATCGATCCGCGAAACACACTTTGTGTTTGAGTACTGCAAAGCCTTTTCATCATTTTTACACCACTTATGCCGTTTTGCATCCAATGCTTACAAATGCTTATTCGAGACATTTTCGCTATTTTTGGAGAATAACTTAAAACATAATATGAAAGCAATTCCATATATATTCAGAATATATATTGAATTAATCATTTAATTGCATAACGTATTGAAATAAATGATTGAATAATTCGTAAATATAATTAAAATTTCATTTATCTAAGCATTTAATTTAATTACTTTTTGTCAAAAAAGTATTTTTAAACTAATATTTATAATAATATAATACAGAAAATGATCACTGATTGTGAAGATTTGTAAAGAATGCATAAAATGCTTAATCAATAGATATCAACAACTATTTATCCCTCAGTTCATACTTCATAAGAGTCGCACAAATGAATGTAATTGTCTATTGTCTTCATCCCTGGCTTGGGTTCGTGTGTTCGTGCAATCTCTCAATTTCTCTTATATTAATGATTTTATAATTGGGTTCCGTTTCGGGAACAGAGCACTGATTGAGTGTCCGAAACGCCCCTAACCTCAAGCACCTCCAGCTTTGCCATTGATTTATATTTATGTTATTTAAACTATGTTTAAAAAACTATAACTGTTTTTGTCGTCCATTTGTTTATTTACTTAATTTATTTGTAGACCTATTAAGCGTTGGACTACAGCCGCCTCGGCTCGAGTCGGACGTCGTGGAGACGGCGGTGGGACTGAGCGGACCCACATCGACCTCATCGTCTTCGTCGTCGTCGTCGACAGCGTCCCAACTCGTGAGTGAATTGTCCTCATCTGAGGTCACATTCAGTAGATGTGATTTCGCATTATTAGCACTATTGGCAGTTCCGGCCAATGCGTCGACACTGAAGCGGTGCAGAGAAGACGTTGTGTTCGTCGAAGCGCCTAAATTGGTTGAGCCGTTTCTCCCGCCGCTGCCGAAGTGCCCGCCCGAGCCTGAGCCGCGATGGCCGGTACCGTGGATTTGCATCTTCTGGTGTTGCATTTGCTGGTGCAGTAATCTATTCAGTGGGAAGAGGGAAGACAGCAATGAATCAATGGATCAATGAATCAATCGATTGCTTTCGTCATAAACTCATAAAATCGTTTCAACGCTTTCAAGCACTCAATACACGATTTGAATGAATGGACCGCAAACTGAAAGGCAAGAAAGGCATGAAAGCCGGATGTCGTTCCTCTAACCATCACAACTGTATTGCCAAATAAGAGGAAGAGAGGAGAGAATCGGGAGGATCGTCGGGAGAGAGAGAGAGAGAGAGAGAGAGAGAGAGAGAGAGAGAGAGCACATGGAGCTATCTTGTGCAGTCCTGCAGTTCGAACTCATTTCAATAAACGCTTGGCTTTTATTTAGTCCTCTCTATCAATATATTTATACAATATGTCAAAATCAAAAATAATATTTTTCAACCGCTTTTAACCTCAAGTTTCTCCTATTTTTTATTCAAAAGATTGATATTCTTTTCATAGAATTCTAGTTTTCAATGCACTCTCCGCTGTCTTCACTCTTCACTACTCTCTACTGCTTTCTATCGCTTTCAACATTCAAATCAATATTAAATTTCATTAAATTAAATAGAAGTACGAAATATGTAGAGAATGGCAATACAGGTATACATGTGTATGCGTTTCGTTTTGTCAATTATAATCTCTATTATTATTAAATTATATTATATTCGTATTAATTCCGAACTGTAGTAATGGCTGTAATGACGAACAGATATATTTGTGGTAATAATAACTAATAACTAATTTGTAATAAACGAATAAACGGCTGAATAGAGTGAATCAATGAGACAATTAAGAAACTGAAAACTACAGATGTTTTTCCGAAACACATTCTGTTCGCTTCCAGTCCTTCTCAATAGCCATTTACGGGTTCTTAATATTCAATAATAATTACTGGTTTTCATTAATGAGCTTTAAAGCTATCATTAATAAAGAAAACTTCAATAATAGGCCAACAGAAGAGAACAGCGACGACAACAGCACTGCTGACGAGTGCTGACGAGCAGCACAGGAGTGCTATTGTGGCCGCGAATGCTATACATGTTATACATTTGCATTAGTTATTCTGTAGTTAACTCACAACTACTGCCAAATCGTTTCGTTTCTCTTCTATTAGTTCAAAAGGGGCTCTAAAGGGGCTCTGAAGGGACTCTCGAACCCTAAGGCTTACATATATTAGGCCAACAATTAAATGTGAAATTGAAGTTTAACCCATATATTAGGCTTGTGTTAAATATTGTCATCAATAGCAGTGACGAGTATAGCACAACTGGTAGTTAAAAGTGAAAATCGGATCAATATCTGTAGCAATACTCTAAACTATTTTGTCGAAACGATATTCTAATACGAGTCCCAACGCGTGCACTGTTTCCCTCATATCAAAGCATCGAAAATAGTTTCAACTTTACAATTGTTAGAATTGTATTAATTAACAGCTTTTCAATTCAACATAATGTCTATTTGAACTGAGCTCTCAATAAAGCAATAGGTGGTGGCTATGGTGGCTGTGGTAGCCATACATACTGTATGCACATACCGTAGAGTACATGCATTGATAAAATAATTGAAAATATTCGTACAATTCGTTGATATAGTTGGCACTGAGAGGCCAGTAATTCATATTCGAGAGGAAACCGTTGCTCTACTCAAACATTAATGTTCGTCAACTCTATTAATAAAATTCAGGTGTGGGCTCAACACCACCACTCCTGCTCTCGATGTGAAACAGTCTAATAGTTATTTGCAATGCAGTCAACATTCTCTTCCTTCGATTCAGTTTTGATGAATCGAACAAAACTTCTTTAATGTATAGAAAATTAAATTCTGTTTTTCAGAGTTTGGTCTCTAAAACAATTTTCTGTTTCTAAATGGATTTGATATCTAATGTATATATTTCTGATATATATATAATAGTTTGCACTTTATATACCAAAAGACGGAATACTAAGCCTAAAGTGATGAACCTTAGAGTAGAGGAAACGAAAGGTGAGTCAGAAGAGGACACATGCTTTGGATCGAAAGAATCATTTGAATCAATTGCGTGCACATCAACGCCTCAACCGAAGAAACAGAAACATCGGTCTCAATGATACACAGGTTTGGGCACATATACAGTACACACAGCATATACAGTGCACTCACATGCTGTATACCAGTGCCACCAGTGCCACCAGTGCCCTTTCCACTAATGGAAATAGGGATTGAGCCAAACAGACAAACAGTTGTTGAGTTGAAAACTTTTTTCGCTTAAAAAAGCGATTGAGTCAATACGGAAAACTTAATTGAATAATAATAATCCGTAAACTAATAAAAGGGAAGTTTTATTTAACATATCAGTAAACATGAAGAATAGGGTTTTATTCAATTGATTCGAACGTCTGAATCGAGACTATGAATAAATACGATCGTTAACTGCGAAATGTCATTTTCACTAAAGAATACTCAATTCAAAAAACAAATAATAATTATTGAATTCATTTATCATTTAGTTTTTGAAAAAGTCATGCGATCTCTAAATCAAAACACTATTAAATTATCTCTGAAATGAAAAATTATACAAATCTTATAATTGAAAACGCATTGAATTAACATAAAAATCAGGAATAAATCTATTATTTGAAATACGACGAAACAACCAAGTTCTTATTTCAAACTCTAAACACCACATAAATAAAGCTTTGGAGTGCAGAGGAAATACACTAAACACTATTTGAATGAGTGTTTAAGGAATAAAGGGTTAGAATGAGTAGAAAACAATCGCCAAAAGAAAAAAGAAAAATGAAAATAAAAAATATTTATTATTAAGTGCTGGCCATCAGACTCTTGCAGACTAGGAGTTCAACACTTTATTCCATATAATATATAATTTTGTCGATTAAACTGAGCGATTCTCACCGACGAATAGCTCTGTTATGTAATTACGGATCGTAGGTCTGTCTCGTTGGACAGATCATAAATAATGGTTTTCTCTTAAAAAATGATCCATTCATTCATTGAGCGGCACTTAACATAACTTGTAAATCAAAACACCCCAAAAACATAATAGAAAATAGTTGTTCGACTGCACCGGGAATCAGGCAAAGGCAGGCAAAGGTAGGCAAAGCAGGTATTGACATATCCTCTGCAAAAAGTAATGCAATTTTCCGAAACTCTCTGTTAATGGCGTTTCTATTTTCGCCATAACTATAGCCATAGCCATAACAATAAACACTTTAAGCCAACAATAATAACGAGGGAAGCGCTCGGCTGAGGAGGGATGGCATCTAAACGCCAGAAATTAATAAATTTCATTTCAATTCTCTCATCAAACCTTACTTTTGCGGCACTTCTCCAGTTTATAATTATTTTTCAATGTTTTTATTGTTTCTATATATTCCTCTCTTTTTAAAAGCACTTTAAGTTTTGAATAATATTTAAAAATAAATTGATTTTTGTTAAATCAAATTCGAAGAATCGATTCAAAGTATTTGAGTTTTGCAAAAACTAATAACTTATGTCTCATAATATAAGTTTACAAAACTTTTACAACAAAACCAGAAATATATGAATTAACTGAAAAGTAAACTAAAACTAAAAGTTTGTGAAACTTTGAATTATTGCTTTACAAATAAATATTCATATTTTGCAAATCAATAATCAGTTTAATACAACAATTATACTCTGAATGAAAATATCAATCGATAGACAGGAAAGAGAAAGCGAGAGTCAAATGAAAAAATCGTTACTTTCGATCGTTAGACTCAATCGGAATAATTGAAAATAAGTTTTTCGATGTATTTACACAAATTGTTTAACGATTACACACAATAGACAAACACCTGAAGCGAACAAATTATTGAATTAATTGAAACAAAGTCTTACTTGTTCTTAGTCGCCGCTGTCCTATCAAGTTGTCAACGGTTTTTGAAACAATTCCCGACTAAACAACACAAACAATCAAAACAATTGTTAATTAAATATATATATATATATATATATATTATAAATTATAAATTTTGTAGCTACCTGTATTAATATCAGTAATATTTGTTATTCTTCAAAACAATATTTTTATTAAAAAATAAATTTTAATAACACTTTTATTATAATATTTATATAATAGATATTTCTTAGGCCTCACATACACCACTCAATTAGCACTTTTAGTACACTTTTATATAATACTTGTGTTCATTACATGTCAAACATTCCTCTCACAGACAATCGGATAGCACTTGTACTCTATGTTTGGCTACACATTCAGCTATTACAAAGACCGTATGGTCCATAGCCCTTATAGACACATTTTGTAATTTGGTCTCGACTCACAGCACATTTTACTAATAAAAATAGAAATTTTTAGTTTTACCCCTTTTTCCACCCCCCATTTTAATTCTTACCCCCATTTACACCCCCTCCGTCTCGACTCACGGCTTCCTCTTCACATTAAACAGTTTTAAGCCTTCCACCCCCACTCCAACCCCCTAATTAACACTAATTATACTATTAACACTTCATTTGACCTTTTAATTACATAATTAACCCCTAATTAGTCATGCATGAGTAAGCAATTGCTTACTCATGCATGACTAATTGCTAGTACGTGCAAAATTTGCATAAAAAATCTATTTACACCGTCTACTACTAATTTTTCCAAAAAATTAACGTAATTTTGGAAATTTTTCTTTAAAATGACGTAATTTTTGGCTAAATTGGGGTTAAATTCAGTTAAATTAACTAAATTTTGTTTAAATTCAGTTAAATTTAGCCTTAATTTAGGGGCAAAATAGCAACTTTAAAACGGGTTTTAGGCAAAATAACAACTTTTTGAAAATACCCTACCCTAGACCCTCCCCTAGTGGGTTGAAAAAGTCGGCCATTTTCCTACCCCTGAACCCCCTGACTTGACGGACCTTGCACATCCCTACTATCAGTCTTTACCAATGCTTCGATCCAATCGACAACAGTCGTGACGTCGGGCGGGGGAAGAGATTTCGGTTTGTCTGCTAATTGTTCATTAGTTTCCTGTTCTCTAACATTATAGACACCGATTGTCTTTTCGGGTGCGGAAAGAGAATCGCGTTTCTCTACTTGTTGTTTACGTGCAGCTAAAGTATCGGCGCGAAGAGATTCCGGTTTCTCATCTATGTTTTTATGTACAGTATTGATACCTGTGCTGCTACATTATCGACACCAACAGTCTCTTTGAGTGCGGTTAGAGAGTTATGTTGCTCTTCTATATGTTTATCTATTGACTGTGCAGCTACTGCATCAACACCAGTGATGTCGGATGGGGGGGGGTCAAGCCCGTCAACCCCCCCTCCAGCCCCCCCAGGATTGAAAAATTTGCCTCTGACCCCCCCCCCAGAAATTTTGAGCCGCGGCGAGGACCCCCCTATACAAATTTGCCGGCCGCCTTCGGCAAATTTTTTGACTTTTTGACTTAAATTAGTGCTAAATTTGGTTTAAATCCAGTTAAATTACCTGAATTTAGTGTTAATTTAATAGTAAATTTAGTTAAATCCAGTTAATTTGCCTAAATCCAGTTTAAATCCGGTTTAAAT
>JAQIYC010000623.1:0-12452 GCA_034699545.1 Porobelba spinosa | reverse complement strand
AAAAAATTAATTATTTTATGTTTTATTTATTTTTCAATTGAAGCAGAATTTCTATGTAATATAAGTCGCGATAAGAAATTACTACAAATTCGCCGATTTTTAAATATTTTGTTATATATATTTGTTTTTTAAAAATCAAATTTTTGCAAATTAAATGAATTGTTAATTAAATGCGTTTATTTTCAATTAACTTCTTTTTATTAGTAAACTATTAATAGATTAATATTTAATTCATTTCCGAAAAAGTTAAGTTGAATTATAAAAATTATGAACAAATCTTCAATAACTGGATCACAAAAAACCAAAAACTTTATGTTAAGTGAATTTGAGAAATGATATAAAATAGGTTTTCAGTCGAAAATAATTTATAAATAAAACATTTTTTTGTATAAATATTAGAAAGACTTTCGAGTCGTTAGAATCGGTTAGTAATCGATTGGAAAGTTATGTCGAGTGTTGGCGCCGAGTGGTAGGGGTGGGTCGAGCCCTAAAACGGCAATTTAATCATTTGATTACTATATTCGGAGCCAATGAGTCCTCTGGAGGTTAGACTCAATTCATTGATAATTTCTTTGAGTTTTCGTTTGTTCTTTCGTTGGGAAAGAATAAGTCGAACGAAATGACTCTTTTTGTCTCTATTGACGTGAGCCGTAGGGAAGCCATCCTTTTGGACCAATTGGTTGAGACAACGCGTCAGGTTATCGAAGTATTTCCAATTCAGAGCCAATAGAATGTCTGCCATATGTTCGACGACACAGCGCGGGGAGTCATAAGTGCCGCCAATCACCGCAAACACCTGTCCGACCAGATTCTCAATCTCTTCGTTGACCACTATATTCATGGCCTCGACTTCACGGCTCATAATAATGAATTCGCTGATGAATGAAGAACAGTAGCGGACGGTTGGCTTCTCCGGCAGAGTTAGTGCTGACATTGCGCACCGGAATAGTGTCGACACATCCAATAAATAACTGCTGAAAATAACCGAAACTTTTTTGACAATATTAGCCAAAACAGAGTAAAACGTTTCGAGAAGTGCCGTCTGTTGTCTGAGATCTGTTTGACACGAAGTCATCGTATGATTGCATAACTCAACCAAATATTTAATCAAATCGTTCTGCAAATCGACGTCTTTTCCGAACAAAACAATCAATTGCTTCGAAATCTCTAAAACCGATGTCTGACGAGAGGATGAGTACAGAAATAGAAGTAATTCCAGAATTTTGCCGACGAGTGGTTTGATGTCATCCAAGAGAGTGACCACTGATTTCTTTATGCAATCGCAAAGAGATTCGGTTATTGTCTCATCTGTTGGCCATTTGGTGCCAATGCTATTGAAAATAGGCATAACCTGTCGATTGAAAACAATTGATTAGCTTTTGATTCAAACTTATTTCAAATGTTTTAAAACAAAATAATCGAATCAAACGAATACCTGTTCGAGGATTATATAAATCGGTTGCGGCGTTGGGTTATTCGCACCACAACTCTGGACAACGGGTTTACAGACAATTTGATCCGATTCGTCGATTTCCGTTCTCTTCAGATTGACGTCAAGAGTGGAGAAGAGCATCGCCAGCATTGAGAGCTGTGACGACACGTGCATTCGCACCGTCTGGTCGTCTATATTAGCCGATTGTTGTTCGCATTTGTTTAAGACATTGTGGATATCAGTAACGATAGGCGTTAAGAGTTTATTGATTCCAATCATTATCTCTTCGATTGGAAGTACAGACAAAGTCAGACCAATCGAACACATGATTCGAGACTTTTCTTTTGGTTTGAGATGCGATTCGGGACTCAAAGACTCCTCACATATGGAAAGTATTTGTTGAGCGAACGGCCGAATAATGAGTTGACATTCACGGGTAATGTCCTTCAATGCCATCGTTGCCGAGACAGTCACGTATTGGTGAGCTTTCAGACCAATCATCAGCAATGATATGACATTCGGTAAGAATATGGTGTTAACCGAAAGCCATTCGGCATAAGCGGCCAAAGTGTCCATCGCTGTGGCCAACAGTCGCGGCGATGAGACAAAAGCGAACGGAATATTCGGCAACAAATTGAAGATCTGTTGCAAATATACGGATTCGGAAACGTCTACGTTCTCGGCTATAGCGCTGAAGGTGTAGAGAACGGCCTCCAGATATTGCCACGACTTGTGCTCATTTGCATTCAGTCTTGCGCTCAACTGATTGGCCGCTATTTCGAAATGACTCAACAAATTCGAAAGCATTGAAACTCTCAAAATGTTATAGCAATACATAAAAGAGTCGCCGATGTCCTGTCGATAGCACCGGAAGCTTTCTCTGTCGTAATTATTCCATTCATTTTCGTAGATGTCATCCGACGGGTACTGGACTTTAACCAGAAATGTATCGATAAGTGAATGAAATAATGGATTAAAAAGTGTTAAATAGTTTTCAATTCGCGATTCATCTGAGGCTATGATGTCGTCCTGAAGGGTATACCAGAAATTGAATGCCTGTTCACTACAGGTCTCGTCAATCGAATAATAACCCGGAGTTGCACTGCATTGGAGTATTACAGAAATAATCTTAAGAATATTGTTCCGGTGCTCGGGTTTGTCGACGAGAGCGTCCAAAAGGAGTCGGGAATGGGTTTCCGCCATTTGTATGAAAAGAGTGTATATATTGTTAGACATGTCTTGATTGGACTCTTGAATCGCTTTATTCAAAGTCGACTCCAAAGCCGACATTTTGTCGACAAGTCTTAAGACAAGGTTTGGCTGTTTATGCATCTCTGGGTGAGAATAGATTGTAGTTATGGTTTCGACTGCTGTTTGACTCAGACTTTCGTCACAAACCGATTGAAGAACTAAGAGAACAATGTCTTCGTGATTGTCGGGCAGTATAAGAGGTCCAGTAGTTTGAGACCAATTGGAAAAGCACTTAATCGTCGACTGTTTGAGCTCTGGAGGCAGTTGTGGTTCCGACAAAACGGCGAATATAACCGAAAAGATCTGTTCATTAAACTTCAATAAAGCACTTCTGATCACAATCTTCTGGTGTTGAGTCAAATAGATTGCCTGAAACTCCTCGGGAATGGTCGCCAACAGATCCATCAGCGCCTGAAGAACCCGATTGACGGAAATGTGCGGCAATTTGTTTGGCTGTAAAGCGGAGACCAAATCCGAGACTGAGTTCTCCCAACTGTTGGCCACCGAATGCACGACATATGCGGCCAAACAGACCACTACTCGGGTTTCGACGATTCGCATGCCTTCCATCGACAGGTATGACACCAAGAGTTGCATCAATTGGTTCTTCAGATCCAACTGCTTCTGTGGATCCAATTCGTGGTAGAATTTAGCGATTTTTGTGTATAGAGTCGAAGCTCCGAAGTATTGCACCTCAAGAGGCTTCGACGGGTTGAGGAGCGCCGGCACCAGATTCCAGGCCTCAGACGACACCTGAAAGCACGTCAGGTATTGATTGGCTTCCGATTGACTCAATTGGTTGTTGTTGTGGTATAACTCGTGAATCAATTTCTCGATGTTTTCAATCGTTAAATCCATTTCTAATTCGATTCACTTTTTAATTCAATTATTTTTTATTTATAAGACTTTTAGTCTATGTTTAGCACAAAAAAGCCAAAACTCTAACCAATTATTGTTTCTATTAATCAATTTTATTAAATATTTAAATAATTTAATTTATAAATTAGTTTTTGTTAAATATGTTTTCAATTATTATTATTATTATTATTATTATTATTATTGTCACAAAATTTGTTTTAAAAACATCTTTTTGTTTCAATATTCCCATAAGAGATGTCACTATATATTGTTAAATAATATATTTATTGAATTCTTTAGCAAAAAAATTCTGTAAAACTTGAAGTTTTAGGTTTGGAATCAAAACTTTGAAAATGAACTGAAAATTTGAAAAGTTTTAAGAACTAATTCATTGTATATTTTAATAACAATAAATGACATAATTTGTCATAATTGAATAAATGAGAAATGTTAAATTTAAATATTAATTATTAGTAAGGATGCGCAAGGTAGAGTAAATTGGCGGATTTTTCCAAAAAATTCTTTGGGAGATCAAGTAAGGTATACAGATTAACTCGTTTATAACGAACCCACTTATAACGAATACCCGGTTATAACGAACAAATGTTTGGAAACATAATATAAGTTTAGCATTAGACAATAAGTCGCTTATAACGAATCCCGGTTATAACGAACAAATTTTTATAACCCGAGCTGTTCGTCATAAATGGGTTTGTCTGTACTCCAAAAATGCTATGGTGGGCATTTTTGGAGCCAAAACGCCATTTTTCAATCTCAACAGCCATTTTTGGGTGCCAAGACACAAAAAAATTAAATAAATTTAAGAGAGGGTACCTCAGCCGCGGCCTCAGGCAGATACAGTAATATAGGTTTTTTCAAACTCAGTGGGGGATAATGGGCTGACCCCTTGCGCATCCCCAATTATTAGAATTGAATTATCGCAATCAATGTCTGGATATATTACACAAACACTTTGTTGTATAATAGTTATGCATCAGATTCTCTGATAAACAAATAAAAATACAAACATTTGGTGAAAATATTTCTAAAATTATTATAATTATGAAAATACGTTAAACTATTTAAAGTTTCCAAACTCTAAATTCAAGTTTAAAATGTGTGGCTTAAGTATGAAATACAGATATTAAGTAATTTAGTTTATTAAAATCAAAAACATTGATACTTGTATAATTTTAGTTATCCACAAATCTGATAAACAAAATCTAAGCAAAAGTTGTGAAAATAATCTTCGTTTGGCGACTCATACGTACGTTCACTATGTCTTACATTCACTAAATTCACGAACAATGGAAGCGAAGGAATGACTCAAAGAATATAATTAAATACAAAGTAATCTGAAAGAAGTGAAGCATTACTTTAATTAATTTTTTTTAAACTAACTTTAGCTTATTTTTTAACTTATTTACTTTGAATGTTAAAGCATTACCAAATTATTTAATAAAATGATAATCAATTGAAATATTGATATTCTGTGTGCACTATATGTACTCCTATGCCATCCAAACAATCTGTTATTTATCATTGATATATGGATTCATATCATGCAATATATAATGGATTTAATTATAACTCTTATTTGCATTTTTTGTTGTTTGTTAAACACAAGTCATAAACATTTAATAAATCAAACTATTTATGAAATGACAAATTTTAATCACATTATAATTTATTTTATTGACAGAATTTCAAATATTAGTTAACAAAAAATTAATCACAATATCCTAGTTTACTTTTAAATATAAACTTTTTAATTAAAAGTTAGCTCCAAAATCAAACACATTCACTGAAAAGTATATATTTTTAGATTTTCTTCAATTAAACAGATTTTTATTGAAATTCATTTAAATTAAAAATATAAATTAAATTAGAAATTGAGTTAATTTTTAAAAATAGACTGTTTTAAGGAAATTCTAAGAATGATAAAAATTAAATTAAATTAAAAACTTTTCCAAATAATCTCAACTGTTTAAGTAATTTTTTAATTAAAATGTTCGCAACTATATATGTCTGACTGACTGATGGATTCATTTAATTAATTTAAAGTTTTGTTTCAAAGCGATTGCTAGGAATTCTGTTAAAACAATTTAAAATGTTTTTGTCAAAAGAGCTGAGTTTTGAATAAATATTTATTGTAATAACAAAATTATTATTATTCTTGTTAATAGAGAGAAAATATTTATTTTAATGAGTTTGTGATAATTTGAATTTAGAGGAGAGCTTGAGATAGTGAGCGCCCGAATGTCTAGACCTGTAGTCAAATATGATATAAATACTAATGAATAAAGTTTTGCCATCAATGCAAACATCTTTCGCCACAATTAAGAGAAAGAATCGTCAAATTTGTTGATAGGCTATGAAGACATAAATAAGAATCGGTGCCAAACCTATTGACAACTATCGGTGCCATCAAATCGTCGTTTATTCCTAACAATTAATTATTAATATTTCGATTCTATTATTATTAACTTATTATATGATAAATGTTTAGTCGAATCTCTTATCAGACGATTTGAGGCACTCTTTACAAACTTGTGTTTTACTTCTCATTTGATTATTATGTCATTCGAATAGACTTTTAATGACGACTATTAGATCATTGATTCCCAACCAAAGAACACAAGAATTTTATCATTAATTTCTATAATTTATAACTTATAAAGACTTAATTGATAGAAAATATCGATAACTTTCCCAGTTTTGGGCCAAAAAAGTTTTCAATATTTATAAATAGTTTTGTTTTTAATTAAAGTTGAGTTAATTAAAATATATATATATATATATATACTGTATATCTGATCCATGGAAAGCAAACTTGCAGTGAATTCTTAATATGAATATCTCTATAAATTAATATATAATACGAATCGTGTCCTTGAAATTGAGGATTCATTTCCAAAAGCGCGACATTTATTTTGAATGATTGTTAGAAAAAAGTCTTTTCTCAAACTTTTGACGATTAAAGTGATGCCAAACTTCTGCCAATACGGAACACATGTATGAGACAAGAGAAGAGATTCTGAAGTTGGCATTCATTGAAAAATATATCTCATCTCTCGAGTTATGCTCCACTCCTACCACTCGAAGAGTAGACTCGACTGACTCGACTGCACTCATAGTCTGGATTTAGAGTGACTTTGTGTTAGAGGAGAGCATTGCTTGAAAGCATTGCAAGTATTGGAAGCATTGCCAGCATTGGCTCAAAGCGTTGTGTTTTGTGTTAGCGTTGAGTCCATAACAGACGCTTAGCTCGAGTGTGAGGTTTAGGCAAAGTCTCACTGTTTTACTGCACTGTAGTTGTTTGCACTCGGTTTGCAATTGCTTTGCTTTGCTTTGATTTGGTTTAAATTCATTATTTATATATAACGTAATTAGTATTTAATTTTAATAAGTGACCAAAACTCCACCGATTCCTCAAATGTGATAATTGCAGCAAAATTTGGAGATTTGGTTACAATCAGTGGTATTACAGATGACTGTGAATGTGACAGACATTGACTCGAAGTGATTAACTGATTGTTTGGTTAAATGGTTTAGTGATTAAAACAATTAGACTTAATATAAATTGGATTAAAGAGCATGTGTTGACTCATTAATAAGTATTAATCAAAAGTAGTGTCGCGTAAAGGGATTGAGTGAACGAAAAGTTAACTTAATTTGAGTTTAAAATGCTTTTGAGTTTCGACCGAAAGTTTGAGCATTTGTTGAGATATTGATTGTTTGGAAAAGTTTTGTAGAAATGGTTTTGTTGTTTCGGATTTGATGCGTGTCTTGGATTACAGGCATATATGTTGTGGTCATATATGTTGTAATTATGTGGTATTCGAAGCCATCAAATGTAAACTTCATATATGTTTCGCTCTAAGAGGAGCTCTTTAGCCAAACGTTTGTGGAAAAAGAGAATCACAAGAAGTTCAGCCATAGATCCGAACAATGAAGAGCGGAAACGACAGTCGGAACGGATCGGACATATGGGCGACGGCGACACCGATCACAACGACTCACTCGAGTCGTGTCTGCAATCGATGCTAAAGAGACTGAAGGAGAGAGATCTCAAGTCTCTCTTCGAGGCCATCGACAGCAAAGGCGGACAACACTCCGATTGTGTCTTATATCCAAAGGACGGCATTAAAGTCGACCGAAGAGTCACTATCGAACCACATGTGCTCTGCTGTCGGGTCTGGCGGTGGCCTCACGTCAGGCATAAGTCGGATATAATGCGATTGCATTGGTGTCAGTGCTCGCCAACTGATCCGATCTCTGTCTGCATTAATCCCTATCACTGGTCACAGATCTGCAGAACAGGTATTGCTTTCGACATTACTTTTTGTTTGTTTTATTTCATCCAATCATTAACTCTTAGACCTATTCTTGTGCTCTTCAGACTTGTATTGATTTTATTGATTCTGTTGTCGATTCAGACAATTATCTAAAAGTCGGTTATCGTTAGCATTGAATATAACTTACATTATATCGATATTTCAATACTTTGTTATTTAATATAACATCAATTGATAGCCTAATAGGCATTGCATAGACTGACAGAGTTATGCCAATCGATTGCAGCCAATGATTGTCTGTTAAGCCTAATCTCAATTGAGAACAAATACAACGAATTGTTTTCGCAGTCATTATCCTCTGCCAGTGCTGTCGTCGTCGTGTTTGGCGTCAACCGAATTGGCGTCTCTTTACTCGACTCGACATAAAGTCATGTGTTTTTATACTTCAATTGTTTGCATTGCAGTCATGGCTTTGCAGAACATCTGCCGAGTGTTGAGTCGTCTGTCTCTCTCGCTATCAATAATAATATATTTGATTAAATTGTTTGTCGGGCAGACGGGGCCAGACTCAGACTCCGGTGCCTTTGTTGGCCAATCATTAGCGGTATTAATGGTCTGCGCGTCGATGTGTGTGTCCGCGACTGCACGGATCAGAAAGTAGTGAATTATAATGTTTGGGCTGAGGCGAGAGCACAGGTAGAATTAGCTGAGCTCTCAATGTTGAGAGAAATAGCGTGTAATGTGAAGCCAACTATTATGTTATGTATTATAAAATAGTGGATAAAGAAGTAGTGTTCGAGTGTTTGCTTTACTTATACAATATTTTCACTGCATATCGCATATATGAGCCGACAGTTCGTCGCCTTTGATTCGCCCAAACCTCGAAAACTCGGTTATACTTGGGTTGCAGTACTTGGGTAGTCGTCGTATTTGAGGCAAAGTATACACATTGAGGGTAGAGTAGAGTTGCAGTTAAGGAGGAATCGGTCGTTCAAAACGTTCGCTATTAAGTTAACCTTAGTTTGAGTGAGTCCTGTGTTGCCTCTTACGTATTGGGTGAGTCTGCCTGTGCTAAACACTCCAATAGCGAATTTGGCCCTCGGCTTACGCTATATACCCAACACAAGAACTGCAGTTTGGCATTAGAGGCAAAGGCGCCACAAAGCCATAAGTGCTGTTCCCCTTATCTGTGCTGAGACGCCAACCAAAGCAATTATCGCTCCGATTCTCTGCCTTCATGTATGAGCCCAACCATTGCTGCTATGCATCCAAACTAACGCTTCATTGCTTTCATTGCCGGCGACTACAACCAGACGACTACTCCGGCCACCGATGGTTCGGATTAGAGACTCGAATCAGATATCTCTTTTCGGCTCAATTTTTATTAATGAAATCTTTTAAAAGTTTATTTCAAATAAACGTTTATAAACCTAAAAATAAGTTTTTATTTTTAAAATTAAGATTAAATTAATGACATTTTATCGACTACTGATAAATTCGAAATCTTTTCAAAGCATATAACCAATCGAACAATTAATTGAACCAAAAGCTAATTTTGCAGAGAATTAATAGAAATTAAAAATAATAATTAACTTAAATTACATTAGATTTCAAAAACATAACTAAAATCTGAACCTTTCGATTAGCTTTATTCGGCGATTGGTTTTAATGCGATATTAAATTAGTTAATTTGGAAATTTAGATGATTTTTATACAAAAGTAGTTTTAAAGCAAACTTAATATACTTTTAAATAAAAGTTAACATTTTGTATTTACAAGTTTAAGTCTTGAGGACATTTTCCAAATAATTGAGCCAAAAAGATAAGTATTTTAATGCTTAAGCTTTTAAATTTGAGTTTAAAACTAAAACTAAAAAGAGAATTAAATTTAGTTAAAAACAAGCTAGAAGTTAACAGTCTGGCTAATATACTAGGATTTTGCCCCTGATACTTAAAATTACATTTTGATCCCAGAATAATTGAATTGTATTATTTTAAAATATAGAATGTCAATTTATTTTTTACATTGTTTATATTGATTATTTATCAAGTTACCTGGTTTATTTTGTTGAGGTGTGTCGAGAATTCTATTTTATATAAAAGTCTAAATTTAATCTAATTTTTGAACCATTATTATCGCATAAAAACAAATCGAGTTTTTAGTGTCGGAGCGTTAGATCATATTCGACGACATTTTTATCTTTTAGTCGCCAATCGATCACATCATTCAAATTCAATCAATTTCGACCCAAACTTAAATCAAATTTCCTTTTTATTTATACAAATCTAATCTAAACTTTGAAATTTAAAATTGAATTGATTTTATTTTGCAAATATTGAAACAAAACAAATACTTTACGACATTTTAATCAATTAAAATCATTAAAGAAAAAAGATTTAAAACAGATTTTTTAAAGCTTTCATTCGTGATCTTAAACGCTTAGTCAGACTTCAGACTTAATAATAAAAAATATTTTGATTTGAATTTCAAATGAGGCGATTCGACGGCCAGTTTGAGTTAAACATAGTTTGTTAGCAATTCATTAGCGGCTTTACTATAGAAGAGCACCGATGATGACATGCCTTGCCTTTGATTTTTATACGAAATATTTGAATTAAAATAATAGTGTTTCTCAAATACCCAAACGCTGTTCTTCGCTAACAATTGATTGAAGTATTATATAATATAAGAATATAAGCAGTGAGTGAACTGAGAGCAAAGTTCGTTGGTTTAGTGGAATAGTTAGTTGAACCTGGCTCACATTACAACTACTCACTGATTTAGCAGAATTTAGTTTGAAATTCACATTTGATATGTTTTCCCTAAATAGCAATTTTTGCAATATTTTGGATGAGTTGTAAAAACTTGTAATTTGGGGCAAACTTTAGATGAGTCCGACTCTTGTCATCGCTTAAACTGGCGACGACTGAGTGTCTGCTCTAAAACTTCAGACAACTTAAAAAGTCTTAATGATTGTACTCGAGAGGGGAGTTAGTTATCTACTGAACACAGCTTTCAATAGCACTTCTGACGCATTCACTTATAGACAATTTGAATATTCAGAACCTATTTATCATTTTTTCTTTTCAACTCAACATAGATTTTATTGAAGTGATATATCCTTTTTTATCTGAACCAGTACAGTTACCAGTACTGTACAACATGGTACAGCGTATTTCACAACTCGTCTCAAATGTTTCGAATTTAGAATTAATTAATCAATTGTTAAAGTGTTCATAAAGTGCTTTAATATTACTCTAAGAGTTGAAACGGCGCCGAAATTTCCAATTATTTTAGCTTTATTTACACGATTTTGCACTTGGGCATTTTTGGAAAATAAATGATATAAATGCCTACTTTTTTGAAAGGAAAATAAGATTTAAGTTTTTAATTTTAGAAAAATAGACATTAAAGAACAAATAATGAGAAAATTTAAGCAATCAAGTTTAATCAAATATTGTTACCGGATTTTAATCTTTATTTTATCAAATTAGAGAAGCACTCAATGCAAACAATATGTTTAGATCTGAAAAGTGTAATTGGATTTTAAGCGACAATTCCTTAAGAGTTATTTCCTTCACTTAAAACACTAATAAATTTGATGTCTTTTTAATTATTAGTTGATTTGAAATTAGACTCAAATCTGCATAAAAACATAAAATTAATTTAATGCGAGACAAGAATGGGTTGGGGTTTGGGCTGTTCGGGAGTCTATAATTTGGTAGACTGTGAAGACAGCACTAACACCAGTTGATTCAGAAGTAGTGAGCAAAGGGTTATTGTCCAGAGCATAGGTGCACTTCTTATGCCTTATGTGCAATGAATAGACAAAGCGATGGCATAACTAACAAACCATTTCTGTACTCAATTAGATGCGTCGCCTCCGCCCTACTACTCAATATATCCGCACCGAACCGCCAGTCCTTCATTATCCGACACTTCTCCGGTAATTGACTCAACTTTTTGCCGGCAATTATCTGAAGAACAAACAATGCCAGCACTGGTGTCCACTGAAACGCCCGGTTTGCTTCAATACGAATTCAACAGTCATTTTACAGGTATTTTGAATTTCATTTATTTGTTTACCGTTTTCGGCGAATATATATATATTTACTTTTTTTACCGGTATCTGAAAAAATGATTTCTCTAATTCATAATTGATTTGAAATTGATGTTTGATTCTAACAATTGTTATAACTTCTGATATATCGATAATGATTTTGTTGTTTGTCTTTTACTGAATGTTATTATTGATTTCGATTATTATTGTTAATCATATTCTTAGCTTAAGATTAGATATTGTCAATTGATTTGAGATGTTGACGAGTAGGGTTGGGCGATTTTACAAAAAAATATTTCTTCCATTTATTATATATATAATTGCACAAAAAACGAGACTTTTAAACATTTTAAAAATAGTTTGAAATAGTTATAAATTTTGTTATTGCTATTGATGTCAATATATATTTGTAGTTTTATAGAAACCAAAAATTATTTCAAAATTATGTTTTATTTTAAAGTAATTAAATTTTAAACTTTAAATATCTACATTTTTAAAACTAAAGTTTATTAATCCCATGTAAATTTCAACAATGTATAGTTAAAATAGTTAG
>JAQIYC010000622.1:0-12456 GCA_034699545.1 Porobelba spinosa | reverse complement strand
AATTTAGGGGTAAAATAGCAAATAGCGTTTAAAACGCGTTTTAGGCAAAATAACACTAAAAAAATTTATCCCCCCCCTAATCCCCCCCCTAGGATTTTTTTGGAAAAAATCCGCCATTTTACCCACCCTGATCCCCCCCCTGAGCTGGCCGACCTTGGCCATCCCTAATACAGTATATAACTATCGAAGCATTGCTCTGCAATATCTCCGCTACTGTTGCCATATCTAAAGTCCCGGAACTGTTTGCCCTTTAGAGGTCGAGCGAGAGTCAACTTTAACTTTCAAAGCATATATCGATCACATATTATAATCTAAATTCTATTCTCATTCGCAGCCGACGTCAGCCTACGCTTACAGTGTTTTAGTCGAAAAATTAAATAATTGAGACTAACATTGCATTGCATTAAATAATGCTTTTGATATATTGCACATTAAATGATATACAAATCCATTAACATAACAAAGACTGCAATAAAGGCATCGTTTAAGACATTTTTGCAGTTCATTCGCAATAATTTATTTTTTAATTATTTTCTAATGCAGTTCTTATCAATCATTGTATATCTCTAATGGTTTGATTATAAATGACAAACAATTTAACTCTTAATTGAGACTTTAGTTTGCCTTCACTAGCGTTTACAAACACTTAGAGTGCACTTGAATGATGAGTTTGCAGTTGAATCTGCAACAAATTTATCACAAAAGATATTAAATAGTTTGTCATTATTTGATGGCCAACGCAATCCTTTGTGATTCCGATACTAATTCTGGTTTCAAAAAAAAGCTCAAAACATATTGAGTTCAAATTCAATCAATATTTAAATTTGGAATTGCATGCGAATACAGTAGTTATGCCTTTAGTTGAAATTTGTACACACACTCAGACAACCGGATTCTTAACTTTCTTCTTGAGCTACGATTTTCTCATGAGTTTCTCCAAGACTGAGATCCTATTCTCAAGGACAGGAGCAGTGCATAGAGTGCACTACAGAGTATAGCATATGATGGCGTATGATAGGCTCGAAGTTATTTGGCTAATGCATACATACATTTAGATCATAATAAAAAACAAAATTGGTTTTAGGCTTCCATCACAGCATTTAGAAAAGGCATTAACAATAAAGTTAAAAAAGCATTTAATGTTGTGCAACAAGTCTTTTAGCATAAATGTTATGAATCAATTAAATCGATTTAATGAATTTGATTTTCTTCAGCTAAATCTCATCCACTGCTACCGAATTACATAAAGCTGTGGGAAATCTAACCAAATAATGATTATATGCTTTTATTTAATGTAAAAACTGCTGCAGAAGCTAATTGTTTGATACAGTTTGTTGGCCGCACCTCATACTTAAACAGATAGATAGCCTGTTATAATATAATGTTTGATGTGCTACATGTGCTACACTTTTTTAGGGTGTGTGCCGTAAAAAGAAAACCAGAGCTGAATAAATAAGTCTGTGTTAGACCCGTATTGCAAATATATATACATTTATTATACGGATTCATAGCTACTGTTTTCACTGATTAATTAATAACTGCGCGATTGAGCAAATTTTCTGCATCCCTGTGCCCAATCATAGACGAATAGCCAAATGAGAGAGAGAGAGAGAGAGAGTGACAGATATTAATTCAAGCAATTCTGCTTGAGCAGAGCACAGACTACGGCAACAGTAGAGCCAAGTCTGAGCAAAGTCTCACTTTCGCTCAACAAATAGCAATGAATAATAAAAATCGATTCCGATTTGACATTTACGCCGAAGCGTCAAAATTGTGCGCTTCTGATCAAAGACTAAACCCATACCTCTGTCTGCGTACCTGTGCTTCAATTCTGGGTAATGTAAAGATTTGATTTGTTGCGCCGAGAGTTTAATGAAGTTTAATAAGTTGAGGCAATGAGTGCAGTGCAGAGCACAGATAGCTTTGAGATGTTGAATATGAAATGCAAGCAATATATCAGGCAGTGGTTGAGGCGCCGGTGCGAACCCGCCGACGCCAAGAAATAGAGCTCCAGGTCTTATTGACTGCAAATCGACTGAAAACGGCCCGAAACTACAAATTAGACCTTTGATAGGCCTCTCGTCGAGATGTGGTTTCGAACAAAACTCTCGAAAAAGAGTGAGTTTCAGAAGCAGACACTCAGTAATACAGTAATAGAGAGTAAAGACTCCGAAACTGTTCTCTTCTGTTCTCTTCTGTTACTTATTTTTGTCCATCACTACCAACTAATGGCTATACAATACAGTCACTGATATTTGTAGCTTTACTACCAGTGCTGAACAATTACCAGCCATTCATTTGATTATAGGTTAGTCAGACGGCAAACAATTATTAGGATTTGTTTTTTGACAGCGAGCCTACTGCTCAGGTAGCTCTGCTGAGGTAGCACTTGTAGGATTGCATTTTGACACTCGCGCCGTAATTACAAATTCCGCTATTTTAATGACTCCTCACTTATTGTAGTTCAGGTGCTTATTGCACATTAAGTACACATTCGAACTTACGCTCAACTACCGAATCCGTCGCTACATAATTGTGCCGATTCTACCGTTTCCTCTAATTTAATCACTTTTCTCTATAATAGAAAAATATTACACTTTTTGATACTTTAATAATAAAAGGTTTGTTCGAAAGTCCAACTATACTAACATTTATGTGCCGTCTGTTCCAAAGGAGGATCTACTCATTCACGGCGACAGTGTCTACGACATCATTGAGAAACAGGATCACCAAACCATTCAGACTGAGCTCATGCGAACACCCAATCCTCTCAGTCTGGCATCGGATTCACGAATATTCTTGTGTCGAATGAATGTGTCGCGCAATGCGAGGCGACAAATGAGATTTGGGGACCAGAAAGTAATTGCAAACTCTAATTGCGCCTTGCTCATTTGCACTTTAACATTGAATAATAACTAATATAAGTAATATTTCAATCAATGCTTAACAGGTAGTCCTAATTCAGGGCCATTTTGTCAGTTTCCTGCCGCTGTGCAGCCGCAACGAACCGGTGTTTTTGGCCACTTGTACTCCCGTTGCGATGCCTGAGACCAGAGAATGTGTAGTCCAGGGAAGCACTAATGTCTTCACTTCAATACATTCAATGGACATGAAGTTCATTCATTTGGATAGAAAGTAAGCCATGTTATTAAATTTCAAGCTTGTTCAATTTTACACATTCTTTACTAGCCGTCAATTGAAAGCTCAATACAAATAGTCTTTTGTCTTACTATAGATTGCATTCAATAAACAATATATTTCTTACGTCAAGAACTTGATTATATGTTAAACTAATTAGTGGTTAAGATATAAATAATATGAAATAAAATAAACTCAATTGAAGAGTCAGTGAAGACTCACTCCATTCAATAATTAGCTCTAAGACATGAGAGCCTCTAAAAACTTATTAAAGCAAATGCCTGTCCCTGTCCTTCGGTCTATTCTTAAGGTCAGGGTCTTGTAGTTAAGTCTAAGGTTTGAATGGTTTGTTGGCATAAACTAAGTCTATAACTAAAAGTCGTGACTCAGATCAGCAATGTTTGTGCTCTCTCTCTCTCTCTCTTAATGAATATCGACCGGTGCTCGAGTGCGATATGGATACAGTTTTATGTTTTGCAATGCCTTTACTATTCTATACAAAATTAAATGACTTTTTGACTTTGCATTCACTCATCACAAACTCATTCCACACCCGCTTTCACCTCTTATGACACCTGACCTAAGGTGTTGGAGTGTTGGATAGGCTTAGGAGAGTACAGGAACGCAATATCTTATGAGAGATGTTGGTATTCTTGTTGTTGTGTTCTTTGGTTTTGTGGTTAATGTGATTGCAATATGTTTTCAATAGAATATAACTTAAGTCATGACTTGGGATCAGAGTAGAGGTCATGAGGCGGACTGAGACAGAAATTTACAATAAGCCCAACCATTCTAACCGTCAATTTGGAAAAGAGAAAGGCATTACTGCATCGTGTCGAACATCAACATACCTGTGCTCTACACAATCCTGAGTACATTGTGTCGAACAAAGAGTACAAAATTTAAGCAAAGCATCTATTTTTCAACAATTATGCTCTACTACTCATAAAATTATTATCCAGATTATTATGATAGCATAGATTCTGTGCACTTGTAGTACATGGGTTAGTGGGAGTGAACACAACCGAACACAACCAACAGTCAACACAACATAATACAGAGTACAAGTGAACATAAACTCCGACATTGACTGCAATTACTAAATAATTGAATAGAAGAGAAATTTTCAAAAAACACTCCTTTTATCTGAATATCTGAATATAGCGGAGAATTTCATTTGGGATACAACAAGTCGTCAGTTCAGGGGCTGTCGTGGTATGACTTCGTTCATTGGGAACACCTGAGAGAAGCGCAATCTAAGCACAGACTGAGTAAGAGATATACAAATGATAGCATACCGGCGCCGAGTGCTCATCAATAGTCCACATAATTGTCGTTTCAGTTACTCAATCAGAACAGGAGAGGTCTTGTATTCTGCTGTTGCGACTCCAGACCAATGCCGGCACTTGGGTATGGGTTCACGTCGTCCTCCAGGTTAAGGACAGCAATGACAGCTCACAACAGCCCGTCATTGTCTGCACTAATCAAGTGCTTAGGTTTGTTGCAGTCATTGATAGAAACACTAATTAAGACAATTAACTCATAACTCATTTACGCGACTCTGCAGTGAAAAGGAGGCGACAGTAATGCGAGCGAACAGTTGGTTATATCAGTTCTATTCCCTTCACTCGAAAATGCATTACGGGTTGGCCTACGAGGCCCACACCGCACGACTCCCGACCTATTACGCCACACCGACCCCGACCGTCATGAGCCACGCGTACCACCATCACCACCACCACTCTCATGCCGGTGCTGTCTCAGCCGGTGGTGGAGAGGCGGCGTCAGTGCCACTCCATTCAGTTCCATATCATATCCATTCGGCGATCACACCCTTGAACGGCACGCCAGGACACCGTCACCCACACCATCCCCATCACCCTCAACCTGTGCTGCAGTACTCACCACAGGCCGGATCACTGCCCTATCCCAGTATTGTCAGTGCAGTGAACGCCAGCGCACAGACCATAACCGACACAGAAGTTCTGAAACAACATTCGGCACTAAAGCGGACTCTTTCGCCACAAATGACGTCACAAACAGACCAATCGCACGAAGACTCCGAGTCTCCCGAACCGCCGACGAAGCGCTCGAATTTGGGTCATCACAATCTGCCCCCTCCGCCCACCTCCACCTACCACCACCCCAGAGCTTCCACATTCGCTTACCCCACCTCTATGTTTGGCACCGGAGGCTTCTCAGCCTCTTCTATGACTAGCGTAACGGAATTGGGTTCAGTTATGCCGAGCTATTACGGGGGGCCTCAGGTGCTGGCGTCGGTGCCCTATCACGCGCAGATCGGACATCACTTCCGAAATCAAAGCAAAATGTCTTTACTTGAAGAGTCAGATAATAGTAATTTAGAGCAATCGCTGACTCCTACGGCCGAAGACGTGTCGAACTTAATCACATTCTCATCGCCCGCTTATCTCAAGTACACGTCAAGTCTGATGCCATACCCGTACCCAGACCTGCCGGACAGGGATCTGGAGAAAGTGCGGTCACCTGAGTCTATAATCTCGTCGACATCTGATTACGGAAGTATGACATCCCAGTCCCCGCCCTCGGCATTCGAAAAGCCGAACAAAAAAGATAGCCCAACAGTGTTGAGCAATAATCTCAACTACAATACCAGTGCAAACAGCAATATAATGGGCACTAATGGCTCCACTTATAGCGCTTCCAATTGCCAACAGATTTATCAAACGTTGAAAAACAATTGGACGACATCTCCAATCTATACCGATCTCTCAACCTCCCGGCCCTCGCACCCACTCCACCACCAAATGGACAAAGACTTAGAACCCCTGGACCACAGATTCACTTTCCCGAACGTGATTTGGGGCTACAGTGCGGACAACGGCTCTGTGGGTCAGTTAGCCTTCGGCGTCGACTCGAATCCCTTACACATATCGCAGCAATACTTCAATGAATTGCGAAATAGCAGTAAAAGCGATCACCAAATGACGCAAATGACTCAATTGAATCAACTGAATGGGTGCGAGACAGCACACGGCGCACATCCGACAAGTCTAGTCAGTGCACCACATAGTGGTCATGAGTCGGGTCTCCAACCACAAGCGGCAACCGCTGCCGACATTCCATCCCAGTGCTCATCCCCGGTGTCGACAGAATCGCCGGCACAACTCAGCTCAGCCTCTGGTGGCTCAGTTGGCGTGGGAAGAGCCGCCGGCTATTGTGGCGGTATTAGTAGCTCTATTGCAAAGGGAGAGAGAGCTACTCGAGCGACCGCCCAGGACTCTACTTGATCGGTATGCGTCCTAACATATACTACCTGAGCTCATATCATATCAGTATGTACTGCATAATAGGTTCAATAGTTGTGACGCTTTTCTCATACACTTACGCTTCGAGCGGTTGTGCAGTCGGTTGTGCTATCGCTTGTGCTGTCCAATCGACTCTTACATCCATTTATCACTTGAATCGCTTGAGAGCTTAGTTTAGATGCAATTTGTTTGCAAACAAATAACTTATATAATGTATAACTAATTTCAATACCAACTGACTCGCACTCCACACAACTCCACACAACTTCACGCAATTATTATCATTTTCGACTCCGACCTAACTATCACATCAAATGTTTTACTGCTTTTCAAATTTGATAACTTATCAGAACTACTCTATACGTTCAGTGCATTAATTAAAAGCATTTGAAGTGACTATGAGTTAGAAATAGCAACATCTCATACAACAAATACAACAATAGTTTTGTTCTATTGTTAATCATTATTTGATATTTAGTTATATTTTCAGATGAGTTGCAGTCATTAGTTATTAGAGAATGAGTCAAATATTTGATTTAATGCAAAACGCATTAAAACTAACAGTAAATAAGCATTGGATGAGAAGTAAGGTTTAGTGGTTGCAGTGCTTGGGGTTAGTTATAGTTGTTTGCTATGCGTGAAGAATGTAATTAACTTGTGGTTTCACAAATGGCCGGGCAGTCGGCTCATCAATAGGCGCACAATAACGTACATTAACTTACCTTAGCTTAGCTGAAAACGAGCCAATTCTGGGCTGAGAGCGGAACCAAACATAAAAAAGAGAAATACAGATATACTCTATACTGATATATACTGATACTCCTTATGAGTAATGGATTTCATTTAAATTTAACTTTTAATTTATTTTTTCTTTTTTGCTTTTTCTAAAAACTAATGAAAATACGTTTTTGAAATTTTTTTCAATTTAGTCGAAACTCGTCTGGAATGGAGAGAATAGAGAATCAAATTGTTATTTCGTGGTTATTACATATGTTGGTTCACGAGAGGACCGGATGGAAAGTACGGCACATTGCCGTCAGTTATGTTGCTATCGGTGCTACACAGCACTCACTATTAAATTAAGAATATAATAAAATATAAATTTTATATTTGGGTTATAATTATATAAAGTATTCGCAGACAATATATCAGTTTTAATATAATATATCAAAATTATCGAACGGTTCGAATAAATGTTATCTATTTTCAAGACCTCTCTATTCTTAGCGATATTTTTTAATTTTGTTCTAAACTTCGTTTTTCTCCAAATTTTCGCTATTATTCGCTAATCTATACAAAGCTTAAGGCAGTTCACAGACAGTGTGTCGTAAACTTCATAACTTGAGAACTGGTGTATTACTGAGGGCTCATCTACTTATGGTCTTGTGCTGAGACTGTGTTGAGACTATGTTGAGACTGTGCCAACACTACATACATTATTATAAACTGTTATTACATTACATAAACTTAACTAAAATTAAATAAGTTTTGAGTTTAGAGTACGTTATTATCAGAACAAGACTGTCAGACCTGAGTCCCCGCACATCGAATATTATAAGTTAGAGTAAAATATGATACGATATTGTCGGTCATTAGTGCCAATGAACTCGACCTTTAATGTCGAGCCAACGACTACATCGAAGTATTCTCAACAATAAATACTATCACATTATTACAGTATTATTAGTAATATTTTTCGCTTTTTTCATTATTATTATTATTATGAGTTCCCGGATCTCTCCCTCTTATGCCATATTGTGCTCTTCTGTACTCTCCGTTATATCAAAATCAAACAAAACTATAAAATATTTTAAATAAAGAAAATCTTAGCCAAAAAGGTTTGCAAAAGTGCCGAATATTTTTCAGCTCTAATGCATTCATATTGTACTCAAAAAAACGTTTATTCGTTAGACTCGAAGTGTTGAGAAGAGAAAACCAAAATTGTGAACAAAACCTGAATACCTGAATGTTCTCATAAATTGCATAACTTTTTTCGGCGGCATTTCTACGAATGTCTATTTGGGCCAACAGTGGGGCCATTATGTTGTTTAGGAGGTGTCAAACATTAATCGCTACTATTTTTACTCTCAAACTATTCCTTTTCCATAAGTTTTCAAAACTTCTTCTGCAGACTATAAGCGCTACTATTTTCTCGATATTATTAAGTAATTTGATATACAATATAAAAAACTCCAAAAAGTTGTGATATTTTTATAGATATTAAAGACAAAACAAATAAAACTTTTATAAATTGTAAAACTTTTTTATTTCTCATGATTTACACATTTTATTTGTGCCATTCATTCATGTAATTCATGTATAAATTATTTTCAAAAACAATAAAACGGGAAAACAATTAAACCGAATGTTTGAATCAAAACAATAACTCATTTACTCGTATTTGACGGCAAGGGTGAGAAAGCCCGTGTGTCCGGCGCTCTGGTTCTGCGAATACGACACTATATACGCATTGTCTGACTTCGCCATCAAATTGACTTCACTTTGAATGTTCGGAATGACATTCGAATTGCATTCAATTTTCAACTTTTTCGCTGAACTTTCATCAGTTGATTCACTATTTAACTGATTTTCTTCAGAAGATTCCTAAATAAAACAAAATTTATTCAATTTATAGCTGATATTCGAGTAATTAAAACAAATTAAAGCAAAAAATATTACTTTTCTGGAAGAGAACGGGTAAACAGGCATTGATTGCCGTTTGACTTCATAGGGTCTGAGAACGCACTCATAAGTGTCGATATCGAAGAAGTGGTGGTCTGTGAGCGCAGCACATGTTTTCTGGACCTGTTCTACACAGGGAGAGAAGCAGCAAATTCTTCCGCCTGTGAAGGGAAACAAACAATAAAGTCATCGAAAGTTTATGTCACTCTTAAACGGTATTTATCTTTGAGTTAATCTTATGCTAAATGAAGTGAACACTAAATGTCAAATAAATAATCGCATTAACCGCTGCCACACGAATGCACTTAAATTATCACTTCATCGCAATTCAATGTAAAATAAGTTAAAAACAATAATTTTGCAATTATTTCAATTAATTATCTTTTGTGTTCTTTTAAACTAAATGCATAAATATGTGTAAAAAACAAATTTCTAAATAAAAATCATAGAAAAACAGTATGAAATCGAATAAATATTTAAAATAATTAAAACCTTGAGCTAAATGACAAATAAATGCAATAAAATATAATTTGCAAACTTTGCAAATATGCAAAACAGTTAACTCAGATCTAGATTTGATTAAAGAGTAATAAATTAGTTTAGAATAGTTTGAGAAAAGAATGTAAAAATATTAGTCGAAATTGAGATACTATTGAATAAAAAGTGTTGAATAGAGTTGTGTTGAATAGTCTATTAGAAAGCGAGTGGAAAGCAAACGATCGAAAAAGATCTCGATTTTGCTTTCGCGAGCCTTCGGGCCATTTATGCCTTTAGTTGTTTAGCAAAACGAACGGGTCTTGAGTTGAGGTCACTTTCTTAGATCCTGGTTCGCATCCAATATACCGTATGATATATTCAAGTCAACTCATCTCAACATTCAGACCATTATTTTCATATTTATGCCCTAAAGGCTATTTAATTTAGGAACGCATTCAAAAAATGAAAATTAATGTTCCGTCAAAATTAAACTTTTATTTATATACAACAAATTGTTAAACGATATACACGTATTGAAAGCGCAATAAATAATTATCAAAACCAAATATAATACAATCACTTATTTAAATCAAATTCAAATTTTACTTTAATTTTACAATATAAAGAAATTTGTTTTAAATTGCAACTAAATTTAAAACAATTTTCATATACTCAACATCTTATAAAATATATATTAAATTCTAATACTTGCCAAATATCAAATATCAATAATCAAAATTGAAATTAAGTAACAGAATAATTAAATCAGTTTATTAATTAAACACCAAATCAATCGCTTTTGTGCAAAACTATAGGTATTTCAATAAAACTGCAAATTTGATATCTAAGCATAAAATATAATCAATTTGTTTATCTATTTTCCAACTTTTGTGTTCGAGGTAAATACAGAAGTATACCGTAAATGAACAAGTGCAAATTTATAATAATTGTCCAATGCTTTGCAATACAATTCTAGTCTAAACAGAATATACTGCATATATAGATCACTGGATTTTCATGTACTAAGAAAAGGTTGAAATAATTGAAATATTTTCCCACAAACTCTGGTTATATAATAAGTGCGTAAACTATAAATAAAATGTTTTGATAAGAAACGGTAATCGCTTTTACAAACCGATTATTATAGAAAATTAAATCCTTTTATGAAAAGATAAATTGAAAAATCAAGAAATCATCAATGGGTTGCAGGAGTAAACTACCTGTGCATACCTACATCAATAAACTAATTTGAATAAAACAATTGGGTTGGACTGCGTTTTTCTCATGAGCTTTGATGACCTGAACGTAAATATTTGGGTAAAATATCTGATTTGCTTTCACATGACTTTGGGATAGGATGGCAGAGCTGGCAGAGCGTGGGAGTACTGGCCATTCAGAACTCGGAATCCAGAATTAGAATACGAGCCCTTGGCTATGATAGCCATGAGAATGGAGTCTAAATGCACAACAGCTCTGCACAACCGATGGATGTTTGGATGCACTCATCTTTGATGCACTGATACGCCCCTCAAGATTGCTCTCAACACAAGTTTGGCGAACATTACTGTTTATGAATGCCTAAGGCATTCAAATTTTAAACTAAACTTATTATAATTTTATGGCAATATTATCGCATATCTCTTGCCTTCACTCAATACCATAGCCCGAGTCTAACGGCTAATTAGAGCCAATCGAATGGCAATACCTAATATCGTGGGAATCACTGCAATCACATTCACTCAATATTTTTTCGCCGATTTGTTGGACTCGCAGTAAAACGATCTCTAATTCAGTTCTTCTGATTCTAAGGAGTGGTGTCATTGCAAGAGTCAACAAAATAAATGGATTACACTTTTAATGACTGGAGTGTTGGCCGAACTCTAATTCCTCTCCACTTCGACTCAACCATCTCAAGCATTCGTAGCCTAAGAACACAAAAAGATAAAAATGCAAATCGTTTTCAGTACAGACTTCAACGAAATGAGTTGGAAATTGAGGCAACACTCAAATTGTCTGTCATTATGTGCCGTAAAGACTAAAAAACAAAGGTTTGTTATTTTGATAATCGATAAAATAGCTCCAGGTCACTCTGAGCGGTAGTGCTCAGACGGCAGGAAAGGCTCACTTACTCGAGACTAATATTTCTGCAACTCTAGAGAGGCGTACCGTAAAGAACTCGAAATAAATTGTGTCACTTCACTAATATTAACTGTTCGCGAGTAAGGGGTCAAACACTTTGCCCTCGACTTATAATTGCGTTAAACTTTAATATAATCAACAATTTTGAGGCAAAACGTTAAAAAATAAGAAACGCTTTAAAAACAATTCCAATAAGTGTAGCGCAAAGTATAGGATATAACTCATAAATATAAACAGCAGAGCTCTAAATGTTAATCGCTTTGAAACACATCTTGGCTTTGGCTGTAACTAAAAGATCAGATTTGGAAAAATACAATATTTGGCAAACATTTAAGAATATGTATAAAGGATTCACAGATCAATTAAAACGATTGATAGACATTTATTTGAGTCAGTTTTTCAAAATATTAATGATTTTCTGATAAACAATACATGGTTGATTAAGGTAAATCAGATCAGGGGGGGCCTACCCACTAAAATTTTGCCAAATTCCAAAAAGATCAACTCAAAAACAACACAGGGACAAATTTTACACCAATTATAACCGTTTTAACTGAATTTAAACTAAATTAAGGCTTAATTTTATTCATTTTATTTTTACATAAAATACAGTAAAACTATTCTGTCTCCTACGGCGGCACAAAATGTTTAAAGGTGATTCCAAGGTAAGCTTAAACTAAAGTTTTCATGCCAGAATGTTAAGAACCTGACCCCCCCCCCCCCACCCTCCATG
>JAQIYC010000621.1:0-12466 GCA_034699545.1 Porobelba spinosa | reverse complement strand
AAACTAAATTAAGACTAAATTAAGCTAAATTAACTGAATTTAAACCGAATTTAGCCTTAATTTAGTTAAATTAACGCTATTTTTACAAAATATCGGGAAAAATTTCTGGCCGACTTCGGCGGCCGCAAAATTTCTTGGGGGGTCCTATATTCGAGAAAAATCTCAAGGGGGGTCAGAGGCCAAATTTTTTCCTCAGGGGGTTGCGGACCTGGACCCCCCCTATGGCCAACCCTGATTAAACCTATGTTTTTGCCAATATTGAAATGAATAAATTTTAAACTTATTGTTAGCTTTACTCCAACAAACTGTTGACTATTAACCAAAACTAATTAATAAATTATTTTTAAAAATTTTATATCTTATTTTTATAATTACATAATAAAATACAAATTTATTTGCTTTTTATTATTGTCTTTTAATCGGATGTCGGTGTACTTTCAAGTAAGGGTGGGTTATGGGTGGAGTTGGTTTGAAAATTTTTGGTCGAAATCGTGGGTGTCATGGTATAGGTCTAATTTCCACTCAATTACAACTGGATTTAGCATAAATTTAGGTCAAAAAGTAAAAAAATGTGCAAATTTTTAGAGGGTTCTATTTCTCTCAGAAATTCTGGGTGGGATCAAAGGCAAATTTTTTAGTCCTAAGAGAGGTTGACGGTCATGACCCCCATCCGACATCCCTGATTCTATATCAAATGAATATTCTATAGATTTGCAATATTTTTGTTTTTATACTTAAATAATAAACTTTAATCATATTTTATAAATAAATGTTTTAATCAAACATTTTAAAAAATAAATTTAATTAAATTTTTAAATTATTTTTTAGGTTAAAAGTTGAATATTTATGGTTGACATCAATCTTTAACAATAAAATGTTAACATGATGGAACCCAACCGATATGTTGTCTGTGTTGTAACGTCAAAAAAACTTACACCAGTATACTTTTAAGCTGATTCAAGATACTAGATACTAGATTCAATGTTAAGACTTGACATGATAGACGCAGCATCAAAGTTAAATTGTGTAAAGCTTAATATTTACTTTTTGAGTATTAATAAAATAGTAATTAGTCATTGATAAAATTATTTGTTGTTTAAATAGTTCAACGATTTTATTAATGAATACTTTTGTAATCAAATAATTACTATTTTATTAATACTCAAAAAGTAAATATTAAGCTTTACACAATTTTACTTTGATGCTGCATCTATTTGGACTTGACTCAATTAGGAACAAATAAATGCTGTCCATCTAAATTGCTAGGCATTTGCAACTATAGTAATGACTTGGGTTCCATTGTTGTTAATATATAAAAATAAATGATTAAAAATTTTCTAATAATAAATATTTTTTATATTATTTTGATATTTTTCATTTTTTAATTTATTTTTAATATTTAGCAAGAATTAAATTTTTAAGTAAATAAATAAAATTTTAATTTTAGCAGTAAAAAACGATAAAAATTTCAAGTCTGCATACCCTTTAACTCAACTATGTAAGTTTGGTTAAATCAAACTACGTGTATAATTTCTTACAAATTTTAAAATATAACACATATTGTGTTTCAAATATTTTCGATATTTAATTCATATGTTGTTCAAAAGTGAATTGAATACAGAATTTGTATAAATTTATATTTTATGTATTGCTATAGAAATGAATTAATAAACCGAACAAACAGTGTTTGAAACTCTTTAATTCAATTTAATAAATATTTTGGAAAAGTTTCAAATTTAGACATTAGACTCACGTAGACTTACAGTTTGAAAGCCAGCTCTAAAATAGTTTATTTTAAAAGTTTAATCATTTGATAAACTATGAAAAATCATAAGAATTTTTAAAAAACTGTTTGTTCTATTAGAGCTAAAAGTTTATCATTATTTTAATAAAATTCATTTCGAACGGTATTTGCATAAACCTATCGTTAGTCTCATTATTGAAATGAAATTCAAACTCGAGTTTGCGATAAAACTTTCATCATTAGACTCATTGAAAAAATAGAGCCAAAAGTATTAAAATTTGTCATTAATACTACACAAAGAGTTTGTTAAGAAATCTTTTGTCTATTTTTTTCATAGTTAAGACTCAGTGAAGAACTGTTAAAACTCAACGGCATTCGTCTAATTCATTTGCCAAAAGTGTAATTATAATTGTCTGTAATTTGTAATCGGAAGCGAAACATCTTTGAAATTGAAACTAAATTTCAATACTAAAGAGGATTTTTATAAATTATAAGTTAAAAGCGAAGTCAATGTTAGATTATTTTTACTTTATTTCTAAGACTTAAAATGTTTTTTGTTTTTTTAAATTAAATTAAACTATGGCAAACGCCCGACAGTTTATATATTTTAATACTAAACTCACCCATTCTATTCGCCCCAACTTAACCTAGCTCGCCTCACGGCTCTCTTAGCACCCCCCCGAGGCTCTCACTGCTCCCAACAGCCTTAGTAAAAAATTATATCTATTCCTCTCTAACAACTCATGTTCGACCACTTCTAATCTAAATATTTAGTGCTTTCTGACATGGAAGTGTGAATAAACACTGCATGAGTTTAAAGTTGTTTTTCAACTCTTGCTATGATGATCAAATATTGTCCCATCAAAGTCCAACTGGCAATGATCATACCCATCATGGGTTAGTCCAAAATGTCATCAATCAGCACATAATTTTCGAATATTAGTAGTTTTGATAATTTTAAACTTTTAAATTAAAAACGGGTTTTAATAACAATTACATTTAAAATAATAATGATATAAATTCAAACAAATTATTAATAATGTTTGTTTTATTAACATTAACAACAAAACATTATCATTTCAATAAAAGTTAAATGTTTAAAAAGTTAAAAGGATTTTAAAATATAAACAATGTACAGATTTAGGGCTCAAATAAATTAAATATAAAAAATGGTCTTGCACTTAGAAAACATTTGTTTTTGGATTGACGTTTACTGCCAACTCATAAAACACTGTTTTGTATCTTATATTGATTTTGTTGTCGAAATAATTAAATGAATTGAATTCAAAACAATGAGCAACTATTTAGACTACATTGGGTGTACGAACTCTGTAGTGTATAAGCCGTATAAACCGTATAAAAGTATAACTCAATCATTCTGTCAAATATAATCGGTTAGCAAATAGGGAATTGTTATATTGACATCAGTTCAGACGCACTCAAACACTCAATTGACTTATTATATATTAGCAAATATTGTAAATAACATTATATTCATATTCATATTCATATTCATATTCATATTCATATTCATAACTAAATTTTGATATCAGGCGAACGTATTCATGAGATTCAGTAAATTTTGTTATTTATTGTCAGTATATATGACTTGAATTGCATTCGTTCCGTACGGATGAAAGAATGCAATTTTGTTTATATCTTAATCTAAAAGTACTTATATTTGCTTTTTCTCACTCTTTGTCTTTTGTTTTTGTCGACCAAAATACCAGTTCCACCAAAAAGTCTCACTATTAACGGCTCGAAGTCCATTGAGGGCCAGAATCCATCACATTCTTCTGGTGCGCATTCATCCAATAATATCTTTATAGCTGAGGCTAAAGAAGGCGAGAAAATAGTATTGATTTGTTCGGCTTCTGCTGCTAAACCTCCGCCTAAGTTGAAATGGTTTCGAAAAAACACTGAATTATTATCCGGTATAGAGTAGACAGTATTCAGATTTAGAGATACTATTCTCTCATTAAAAGTTTGGCGAATTTGGACTCAATTCTTGTTTATCCGTTTCAGACGCAGCGAAGACATCAGTTAACAAATCAATTGTAAACAATCGACACATTCTCTACACAATCGACAGTTTCCTCACTCTCTATCCCAAAGCCGAAGAAGAATACCGATGTGTTGCCGAACACCCGGGTCTGTCCAAGTCATTGAGAGCCACTGTTTTGATAAACATATTTAAGGCGCCGAACGCACCCGTCATCGACGGATACAAAAATGGAGATATCGTTAATTTTCAGGAGAAGTTGACTCTTAAGTGCATTTCGTCGAACGGCTATCCGCCGCCCAGTGTTATATGGCTGAGGAATGGCATTGAGATCGACCGGAGCTATATTGTCACCGCAAGGAATGATGTGATTAACTCTTTGACATTTGTGGTGACCGCAGCCGAAAACTTAGCTCAATATACATGTCAGGCCTCCAACCCTATCACTACTATTCCATTAACAGAAACCGTAACTCTCAGTGTCTTATGTGAGTCAGATATGACATTCAATAACGACTAATCCATTGATACAATTATATTAATATAAATGCTATTCTTGTCTTCACTCCCATTCTTCACTCGTGTGCCGGCCCTTCCAGTCCTTCCGGCGAAGATTTCAATTATCGGTCCAAACGAAGTGCGATTACTCGAACCCAGAGGTATGAACTGCACACTAAGTCCCTAACAATAAATTCATTAATTATCGCTTATTTGTGTTAAACCATCTTTACGTCAATTTAATAACTTTTATCTAAAATTAGTCATTCGTTTCCTTTATTTAAAATTTGGTGAAAATGTTGTTTCAAACCATTAATTATAAACAAAAATTGTTTAGATTTATGACACAATTATCTGATGTTTTAATAATAGGCACAACTATTAATCTGAAATGTGCTGCACATCCGGCCTCTCCGCCGCCGTTCGACACTAAACTAAAATGGTTTGTCGATGGAAGTGAGATCACATCAGGTGATGAACACATGGAAGTGATAAAACGAGATAAGACCTCTTGGATTGTTAGCTCCAATTTGACGTTCACTATCACACGCAGAGAGCCTAATACCAAAACATTTAAGTGCACAGGTAGGTAGTGCTGCAACAACACATTGCCATTGTCTCTCAACTCACATTGCTTCCCATTCACTCTTCACTTCTTTTGTTTTGCCGAAAATCAATTTTTTATTCATTAAAATTTTAATTACAGACTAAAACAATACCTCTTTTTAAAAGACATTTTATTTAAATTTCTAAATAAATATTTGAAACAAAAACCAATTAACAGATTATTGACATAATGTCACTTAAAGTTAGCAAAACACAGTCGAAAGGAGGGGAAGGAAAGGCATTGGCCGAAGATTTTTGTTATTAAAAACTTAGAAGAATACTTCATTCGTTGTATCTTACTTTATTGGGGGTATTACTTAGTAAGCGAGGTAAAATTTACCGGTTGCATTTTTGCATTTAAATCAAATTTTGCTAAATTATCTCTAAACAGAATACGGTTTAAATCGGTTTAATTGTTAGATATTTGATTTTTTAAATTATGTAAATTAAAGAAAATTTACACTGTTTTTGGTCAATACCCTAACTGACCCCGGTTGGTTTATATAATCTAGGTTTACATTTTTGCCAATATATTAACCCATAAATAATTAATTTAATAATAACTTTAATGATTATCCAGTTAAAATTACTTTTAACAAATATATAATTACATATACAGAAAAGTTTTAAAATATCCTGATGAATTCCTAAATAATAAAATTAGTTAATATTAGAAAAATAGATTAATTTATTTATTTAAAACAGATTTCTAGTTAATTAAAAAAATAAAGAAATTTAATAATTAAAAGCAAAAACATGTAAATCCACAAATGGGCTAGTTACTTTTAAGCTAATCCCGGAAGAGCTAATAAAAAAAGTGCGTTAGAGCTAATCCCGTTTGGGCTAATCTTATTTTATTTATTCCCGTTTGAGCTAACATTTATTAAAACATTTTAAAACGTATCAAAAATGTTTTAAAATATATTTTAATTTTATTACAATTACAAAAATAGTAGATTTCACTTATAAAATACATAAAATTATTTGTAATCATAGTAAATACTTGATTTTAATTTCAAGAATTTCATAAACAATTATGAGATTAATGAAAATATGATTTTTTGATGGAATTTTAAAAACAATAAAAAATAAATTGAATAAATAGGTTTATATTGTTTTATCTATAAATATTTCTAATTTTTTAATTATTAAATGTATTTTACAATTAAACTTGTTATAAAATAGTAAGCATGAAAGATAATTTACTATTTTATTTGTTTATATATTATTAGCTCTTCCGGGATTAGCTCTTCTGGGATTAGCTTTAACGGGATTAGCTCAAAAGTAATTAGCCCAGTTGAGCCCCAACCCAAAAATAGCCTGGTTACATTGTTATGCACTTTTATCTCATTATTCTTAATAAATCGAACAGTTTTTGGTTTGAATGACTCAATCCATAAATCACTAACACTTTGAAAGTCAATGAATTTTTAGCAAATCTATTGGAATTCAAATAAAGCCAAAGACATCCCAATAATTGAATTTTTGGTAAAACAAAAGTTGATTAAACGATAATCGATAAAAAACCGAATTTCTATCAAACATTTTATTACTGACTGTTGGCATAGGATATACGTCTGCACTGAAGGAAGAGAGCGTATCAGCCATTCATAAAGTCAATGTGATTTGTAAGTTCTGTTGTATATGACTGCCATTCCATAATATATTGCATACAGTCGTCACAAACTATTATATATCCGGGTCTATTCTCTTGTTCATTATTTAGACACATAATTCAAACTTGACAGTTTATTAGTGCTTCGGATATTTTCTTTGAAAACACCATTAAGTTTAAACTAAAAGCTATAAATTTATTAACGAATAAAATTACAAACAATTATAATAAACACAATTTTTTAAAACAAACCAAAGCATACTTTTAATACTGGTTTAGAACAAACACATATGTAATCCGGGAAAATTTATTAAATAACCTTAAGTAGCATGTTTGCTTAAAAAGAAGCAATGTACATAGTTTTTGTGCTGTCTGTAGGTCTAGAGTCTAGTGTAGTGTATATTAATATTATGGCACAACTAAGTCTAATATTGTATAAACAGAATAAACTTATATTCTGTTTATGAATGCATAAGTGAGTGCTTTAGTACTGTATGTATTGTATATTGTGTTCGCAAATGTGATAAGTTTTCCGTTGATTTGCATTGAAAGCTCTGAGATATGATTTATGACTGACTTTAATACAAACATTACTTCTATAGTCGCACCGGATTCTCCTACTCTTCTGGGAATCAAAGAATCTGGGGTTTCAATAGTGACGGGAAATATACTGAAGTGCAAATGCGTCAGCTATTCGGGAAACCCTCGACCGAACCTGGTTTGGCTCAATGAGGACAACCGAGAAGTACTGCTTAAGCAGTGATCGCTATGCGAACCACACTCTGTCTCACAAGTGATTAATTGCTTTGATTTGGTCATTAGATTAGCGCAATCTCATCGCTAACAGGAAGTGGTGTCTCCTCTGAGCTGGTCATTAGACCCGAACCTAAGGACAACGGGCAGACATTGAGATGCCGTGTTTTGCACCCAGCACTGGACGTGCCCACAGAGATTGCATTCAAACTAACTGTTTATTGTGAGTTGAGAGCAGTTGTTGTGTTCTGTTGGCTCTAATTGTTTATTAAGATTTATTGCGATTCTATTTATGAGAACCAGAATTGTCTTCTCATAAAGCGTATGATCAGAATAAACGAGTGCTACCAGTGCTGGCAGTAGTGCTGAGAAGTAGTGGTGCAATGTTTGCATAGCAATGATGACCCACTACTGAAGACATCGATTTGTTGATCTACTCGTTAAGCGATGGCTTTTACTTTGATCAGTCATTCTCTCAACCATTCAATAGAATAGACAATAAAACTCTTTTCATTGATTAGAACCAAATTCTGAGCCCCAGTCGCCATCACTCAGACGAGTCGACCAATTCAATCGAGTAACTTAGTAGACAAAAGCAGAGCCATTGTGATGCGGGTGCTGTAGTCGAGTGCCGGCCAACCCTCTCGTGTCTACCTGCTGTTCGGGCATTATTGCATTGCCACTCCGCACAGGGCTATAATATGTCAAAATAGGCAATTATACGGCAATGCACTGCAATCGAGTCGATTGATGAGAACCACTATTTTGATTCGCACAGCCGTTCGCTCTTTCGCTCTCTTTTTCTTTTTATTTTTTATTCGATCGCATGTATGGCTGTATATATGGCACTGAGAGGTGATATAAAAACCTTATCGACTTCGATGATTAATGGTATGGTAGGGCTGACACTCGGAAGCAGTTATGATAAAAAGGAGAGTACATAGAAAAACACGCAATCGCTTCGATTTTTATGCATCACTTACTGATAGACCGCTTGCAGTTCACTCGTCTCATCCTCTCATCCACTGCCAGACAATAGTTTTCTGATAAATAAACTCTTATTTAACATACTTTTGCAACCATTAGACCCACCGGAACATGTCTTCATTGTGTTTCCACCATTTATTAAGGAAAACGATACCGTAAGTGCACTTTCGCTAACTCTTACAACTCTTACACTTTTCAAAAGCCTTTTAATTCACTTTCGCTATAACTTTGTATTTTAATGAGTGCTTCCAAAAGCAAATAATTTTATGTAAATTGAAGTAATTTCAGAAATGTGTTACAAGTTTTATGAGCTTTAATTCACAATTCAATTATTCGTTTACTCCACTATTTATGTTTAAAAAATGAGACAAACGGTGCAAAGAGTGCAAAGAGTGAAGGCATAGGCATATTAGGGATCAATATTCCAGTCGTTTATTCCCGTCATATGTATGTCGTTTTGTATTTCTATTGAGAAGATCTTGATTTCGAACATTAGGAGCCCATACCTACTCAGAATGCGGACATTGCGTCAACACTCTAATGAAGTCGACTTTTGGGCCAATATATAGAGATATCCGAACTATTATAATGATTAGATGTGGAAATAGTGGCATTGATGTGGACTCTCTTTTATGTTTGAATGTTTTTTGCCGCTTCTCTGCTCTTTATCTTAATCACCAAATAAAGCGATGCACAGGCAGTGCACAGGCATGTAAGCACAGGCATGTAAGGCACAAGCATAAATAGGACGACTAGTTGTGTTGAGTTGTTGTTTGTGGCCAATTCCTGACATGAGCTCAATTCTGTTTGTCTGACATTAGACATATATTCTTTGATGATATCTTAATGATTACAGAGAACACAGAACACAGAATACATGCAATACTGGAATACATGTTCGCATAAGTTATTGTTAATGTGTTTTGTCTTTTGAATCACTCGTCAGATCATTAAGCGAATACCAACAGAAAAGGCGATTAATATTTGAAATTAATTTCAAGTCATTAAATAAAATCAAATTATAGTTAACTCACATTACTTCCAGTTTTAAATATTAATTTTATCTGTCTCTCGCAAAAGGTCAAAATAGAATGCCAAACCAGCGCTAGTAATCCCCCGGCAGTTATTACGCTACTTAAAAATGGCAAAAATCTGATTGAGCAGATAGAGGAGCATGTTCATTTTTATAATAATAGCATTAGTGCCAAAAATGAATCGATTAGTGCTTCCAATGACCCCTATTCGGCCAAATCTACCAAAAGCTCAGCGACTATTGTAGCGACAGTTGAGGACAATGAAAGTGTTATAACATGTTTGGCTACAAATCCAGTCATATCTGAAGGTAAGTCAAATCTATCGATTAGTTTTTACTTGTTCTCCACTTCTATTCCCTATTATCCAGGGATGTCGATCGGGGAGGGGGGATAAGCCCGTCATCCCCCTTGGATTGAAAATTTGGCCTCTATTCCTCCCCCCCCAGGATTTTGAGGAGTTGAGAGGACCCCCCCCTACAAATTTTTTGGTTTTTTTTCTAAATTTAACTAAATTATCTTAAATTGTTGTTAAATTCGGTTTAAATTCAGTTAATTTAACTTAAATTGAGTTTAAATACAGTTAATTTAGTTTAGATCCAGTTAATTGCCTTAATTTAGTCTAAATTCAGTTTAAATCCGGTTTAAATTTAGTTTAAACCAATGAAAAATAGGGTAATTTGACCTTTTAGCCATATCCCTGCACATACCTCCCCCCCCCCCAAGGATTTTGAGCAAAATTTTAGAAGTCATATCCCCCCATATCTCCCCCAAGATTGATGACTCGTCGACATCCCTGCTATTATCTAAAAGTCGATATACGGCTCAATGTATTCAATGATATTCTCTTTCCTCTATTCTCTATCTCAATGTTTGAACGTTTGGCTCAATTTGTGATCACAGGAGTGGTCAGAGCGGATGAGGTGCTCAATGTCTTCTGTAAGTTATACTCAAGTTATGATCACTTGTTATGATTAGGTTTTGGTTGTGAACCGAGTGTTTGACTCATTTGATCTATTTATCGAATATGAAGTTAAGCCGAAATTCGAGTCGAGCCCAACGCACCTGGAGCTCAATGAGTTTGACGATAAAGTGGTCAATCTCTCCGCCAAAGCTAATCCATCGGTCGCCAGATATGATTGGAAGCGCTCAAAGAAGTTTATGTGGAATAGAAATAGCGGTCCCATTGGACCAAATGATCTTCTCATCTCTTTGTCGTCTGAAAGAGTGGAAGAACTGGAAGAGCTATCGACTAAAGGCTCAATTCGAGCGAATGGAGAGCTTCTCTATATAACTAATGTGTCGCGAACTGACTCCGGATTATATGTTTGCAACGCAACCAACAAAATAGGAGAATCGACGGCTTTCCTACTTCTCAATGTATTTTGTAAGACGAGAAATAAATTACTTTTTTCTTATTTTTTTTAGTACTTCGGGTGAAAAAGCGCAGATTTTATACTCAAATTTCATATTTAAATGCAGATCCGGCTGCTATTGTCAGCCTTAAGATTGTGACACAACATGACAGGCCTGTGCCTCGTGAGGGAGACTCTTATTTTCAATTACACTGTAAAGTGGACTCCAATCCAGTGGCAAAAGTCAAATGGAGGCGAGAAGAGAGCGATGGAAACGAGAATATCGATTGGTTCAGGGCTAAGCTCCAGGAAGAGCGCCAAACCTTTCGATACAACTTTGTTTATCAGATCTCTATTCTCACTATTTTTAATATATCCCGACTGGACGTCGGAATCTATACGTGCTATACATTACGAGACTCTAAACAAATAGAAGTTAGCGTTAAGTTTAAGCCAAAGATATTTAGAAATAATTTGAAAGTAGCGGCAGATTTGGGCCAAACGGCAAACATTAGGTTTAGTTGTTTAGCAAATGCTTATCCGAACGTATTCTTCAACTGGAGCTCCAATTCCAGAAATATTGTTTCGGACAATAAGTATATCATTACGACTGACACTATCGAAGACAGTTCTAACCGATTCAGAAGTGAACTAATTCTGAGTCACATCAATGAAATGGATTTCAAACCCTATAAATGTGTGGCTTATAATGAATTAGGCAGTGATGAAGTGGACTTCGAGCTACTCAAGAAAAGTGAGACAAAAAATATTAATTTCTCTTTTCTACTCCTTTTCACTCAATCAGCAAAATCCCAAATAAAGAAAATATGTTTTTCCCAACACTTCTCTCCTCTCCTCTCCTCTCCTCTCCTCTCCTCTCCTCTCCTCTATCGCCAATATTTGAGATTGTTTTGCAAATAACATAATATCTGATTGTTTTGATATATTTGTTAATAGATTTTCCCGAATCGCCAACAAATTTGCGAACAATAAATGTGAGCCAGAGCTCAGTTCTGATCGGTTGGAACCCGGGCTTTGACTCGGGCTACGAACAGAGTTTTCGGGTTCGGTACTGGAAAGTGGTGTCCGCACAGGCAAATGTGGAACCGTCTCAATACAAGTACGTGATTGTGAACAACACACAGAACGAGGTTCTGATTGCGAACTTAGAGCCGGAAAGTGAATACCAAATGAGTATATCGTCGCGCAATAGACTGGGCGAGAGTCTGATGAGTCGACAGTTCCTAAGTGTCAAGACTTTGCCAAATGTGTCGAAACGAAAGTTAGAGTCAGTGTTCGCGTCGGCCGACGAACAAAAACTCGGATATAATAATCAACTGATAAGCGAAGAAATGATTGAACTTTCGGCGATTGTATCGGTTTTAGTGCTTTTTCTGTTCAGTTTGTCTTCAGCAGTGATTTGTTGTTATAGAAAACGTAGAGCACGAGTAGTGGCACAAAAGGACTCGAATCGAAACAATTCAAAAGACATTTCTTTGGCTAATAGTGCTTCAGGAGATCTACCCTTTTCTATATCTGCGTCGACGACACTGGAAAGCGGTTGCAATTTCGATACAACTCTCTTACAACAGCACCCGAACACTGATAAGTGCCTTTATGTTGCAAAAGGAGGTAATTTATTGTCGAATTTTACAAAACTATTGATTCGCGAAAAGAGAAACTCAAAACACTTATAAACTTTGTTTCAAAACATTTGTTGTTATTTCGCTTTATTTTTCAGACAATTTCGATGACTTTGCTATCAATAAAGTTTCGCAAAATTTTCTCTACAAAACACAACCAGACATTTTAATTATAAACCAGGTACTTAATTTGCTTTATTTACTCTCTTTTGGTTTTTACAAAAAATATTTG
>JAQIYC010000620.1:0-12469 GCA_034699545.1 Porobelba spinosa | reverse complement strand
TTGGCGGGAATTTATTAATTTTGGCGCGAAAATTTTGAGCTGACCCCCCCCCCCCCCTAGGATTTTGAGAAAAAATGAGTCATTTACCCCTACCTGAATCCCCCCTGACCTGACACAGTCTGGCCAACCCTGATCTAGGGATATGCAAGGTCCGTCAGGTTAGGGGGTGGGGGGTTTAGGAGTAGGAAAATGGCCTGACTTTTTCAAATTATTGCCTGGGGAGGTCTAGGAATAATAGGAATAAATTTTCTTCAATTGTATTGTTAATTTATCAATATTAAATTTTGTAGTTATCTTTGCAACCACACATCTCGAGCATCAGAACATTGAAAAGGCTAAAGAGATTCAAAACTGTCTCATATTTTCAACTTTTTTACTACATCTACATTAATTTTTGCTAGCTTTAATCACATTTTTTGCAAATTTATTCAACTTTATTCATGGTGCTCTGCTGCTCGAGATGTATGATTGCAACTACGGACAAATTATTTGGATGATTTGCAAGTCGTATTTATTGATAGGAATGCGCAAGGGGGGCATACGCAATAATTAACCCCTCCCATTCTAGACTAAGTTCGAAAAAAATCAATATTATTTCTACCTGAGACTTATTTCTACAGCGGCTTAGGTATCCCAAATAAAAATTTGCCGGATGCCTTCATTTTTTACATTTTCGATTTAATTCCAGTTTAAATCCGGTTAAATTGGCGCAAAAAAAATGGTAGCCATGACACTTTTGATGGACACTATTGACACTATATGAGTGTCCCCTATGAATTTTTTTAATCCGCCAATTTATCCTGCATACCCCCCCCCCCCCGACCCCCTCACTGCGTTGCCGACCCAATGCATCCCTAATTGTTCGGCAATGAAAAGCATAAAAATCGAAACGTTATCGAGAATTGAGTGAAGGCTAAGGTTTTAACGACTAATGAATTACTTAACGATTTATCAGTCGTTCACTGATTAGTGATTAGAAGTGAAGAACAATTGGTTTGAAATTGATTTCCCGGTTATGTCTAAACCCATTCGATTAAATCCACCAACGACTCGAATCTACTGTTGGCCAAAAATATACTGATGAGTGGCCCGAATGTGATCGCCGTTCCGACCGATACGGTGTACGGACTCGCCGTCTCAGCAATCAATGAGTCGGCGATCGACGCCTTATATCGACTCAAGTCTAGAGAGCCGTCGAAACCGATCGCCATTTGTGTGTCAGATGTGGACCAACTGTCGAAATGGTGTCAATTGACTATCGGTTCGGACGTATTGAATGCCTTACTTCCGGGTGCCGTAACTCTACTCTTCAACAGATCTGAATACTTGAATAGAAAACTGAATCCAAACCACGATTTGGTTGGCATTCGAGTGCCAAACCATAACTTCATTCGGCGTTTGTGTCAATTGTGCGGACCGTTAGCTCTGTCCAGTGCTAACCTGTCGGGTCAACCCAGTTGTCTGTCGGTCGATGAGTTCGAGCACTTATGGCCCAAACTGGCGCTTGTCTTCGATGGCGGGCCTATCGGAGGCAAACCGCTCGGACTGACCGACGCTTCGCGGTTAGGCTCACTATCGTCGACCTCTCAGTTGACGGCTATTTCCGAATCGTTCGCAACGGATGTCTACTTAACCGAACCGTTCGAGTGCTTGAAGACAAACACCGATTAAAGCGATTGTAAACATATTTATATTTTTATTTAAAATAATTCATTTGTTTTTTTTTTGTTTTAATTTACAAATTTTAACCAGGATTAGTTTTGTTAAGTAATTAATTAAAATATATTTAATCCAATAAAATAGTTGAGATATTAATTGAAAAGAAATTTTATTTTGAAATCAAGAGTTTGTGTCCAAAGGTTTGACAACAGAATAAAAGTCACGTTTTATACGGATTGCGAAATCAAAATACAAAACCAGTACGAGGGTTGACCAATAGGGGGTAATCAAGATCCACAACCCCCTTAAGTAAAATAATTTTTCCTTTAAGTTAGTCACCCTCCTCTAAAATACTCTAACCCACCCGAGGTTTTGCTCAATTATGAGGTTTGCCGTTTATTATGTAAAAATAGCATATATTTATTTAAATTAAAACAAAATCCAGTTAAATTAACTCAATTTAGTCCTAAATTAGTTTGAACTTGGTTAAAACGGCTTTAATTGCGCTTTTCGTGGAAAATGGCGTTTTGGCGTAGCAAATTTAGTCGGAAATCAACCATATTGTTTTTAAACTAACCCAAACCTAACCCCTCCTTACAATTTTGCTAAAAAATGAATTATTTTCCTCTACCTAAACCCTTTCCCTGTCCGGACTCGGTCTGGCTAACCCTGAATAATACAAACAACAAATAACGTCCGGAAAAACATATTTAAAACAACAAATAAAAAATAGTAAACAAAACAAATGCTTAAAACCGGCGAAAAGTATTTGTAAAACAATTAATAAATAATTAAAAAAACAATTAAATTTAAACGAAAATTAGTCAAAAAATTTAGGAAAAGTTTAAAATAATAGAAGAAATTAAAAAATTTAGTGAAAAATGCGGCGAAATGTGAATAAAACGAATGAATCGTTTGATAATCAGCGCTCGACTACTGAACAGCCGTTTATAATGACGTGTATTAGCAGTGATAGAAATAATAGGTTTTTAAGTGTTTTAATAGTTTTCGTATTTTTTATACTACTATTGCTGTCGTTAATACCGGTCACCCGATCGACACTACCGTCGCCGCCACTCGACTCGACGCCCGACGTCAAGCCGTTACTCAATCTGTGCCAGAGATGCAAACTATTGACCGAATCGTTTCAATCGGTAATTGTTTCTCATTTATGACCACTTTTTCGGTTTAATTATTGTTTAATAAAAGTATTGTTTTTCGTTTGAATTGATTTTTGTTTTAATATTTTTGTCGATTTTTTCGCTCAACTCTTGTCTTAAAAAAAATTACAAATTATTTCTTGAAATTTAAACTAATCTAAAAATTTGTTGATTTGTATTTAAAATTTTATTTGAATTTTATGTGAATTATGATCGGCTTATAGTGAACGCACAGACAGTGAATAGTATTCACTGAATACTACCGGTAATAGGATTTTGTAGTTTTAGTAAAGTTTTGCAAATAAGAGAAATTTGTTTTCAATTAAACATAAATACATTTTCACACATTTGTTAAACAAATATATGATTTAAAAAAGGGCTTAAAATTGAAAAATTAAAACAAAATTGAGATTAAGCTACTCGTGCGGGTCATGACCTTTTAGCCGGTGCTCTGCGTGTATCAGTCGAAGAAAGTTAAAAAGGGATTAAATGAGGAAATGGTTAAGGAATGGCTTAATTCAAGATTAAGAGAAGAGTTTGAAATTCAATATAATTTGTTGTTTTAAATGTGAAAATACGTGAAAAATTCAAATTATAATTCGATTAATAACTCACTTAACGCTATCACCCGGGTATGCGTTAGGGTCTGGAGCGGACAAGTCGTGGCAAATACGAAGGCGGAGACACGAATTGGGAAGAAAGCAAATTAGGCTCTTATGCCAACTCTGAGATACGTTTAACGGAAATACAGGAACTGTTATGCCGTGAACTGTCCGCTGGAAAGGATCAGGTATTCCAACCAATTATCTAATCATTCGCTAAAACACTAAAACCACAAAAAACTGAATTCCCGGCACAAGCAGTGCCACCATTTGGCCGAAGAATATGAGCCGCAAATCGAGAACTGGTGGTTCGCGCGCCGGCAATCGCAACACCAATCGCTGTACGACTATCTCTGTATGGATCAGATGAAGGCGTGCTGTGCGGACGGCCACTTCGGGCCGGAGTGTCGGCCGTGCGCGGGCTTTCCGGATAAGGTGTGCGGCGGTCGCGGCTATTGTGCGGGCAATGGGTCGCGCGATGGCAGCGGGAAATGCGTTTGCAATAAGGGGTTCGCCGGAAGTGATTGTCATAAATGCGATCAAAAGTTTTTCCAACAAATGAACACATCGTCGGAACAGCCGGTGTGTGAGGCCTGTGACAAGTCGTGTGCCGACGGCTGCCGATCCGCCGGCCCTAAGGGCTGTTTGGTCTGCAATAACGGCTACATTTGGGACAACGACTACGGCTGCGTCGACATCGATGAGTGCGTCGATATGGGTGTCAACCCGTGCGAGTCGAACGCCTTCTGCATCAACACCGACGGCTCGTTCTACTGCTATCGTAAGTGTCTTATGTTAGCCGCTAAGTACCAGTGCTCGCGAGCACTCGATCTCTCTTCCGGTGTCAGCACTAGACTCTGGTTCAAGTGCTTGGGCTTTAAGGATGAGTCCAAACAATTGATGTTTAGAACCAATAGAATCCGAAAGTCTTGACTCGATTTTTAATCCTTAGACTAATTATTAATTTATTTATTGTTTTATTTATTGTTTTAATATATTTTCTCAAAAGTTTTTTTTTTGCATTTAATTTAATTCTCGTTTTTCGGATTTGATTCTAAAAATTGTTTAAAAGTTCAAATTTTTAGTCTTTTTTTTCTGAATTGTTATGAAATTGATTTGTGAATGAATTGTTTGAATGAATAAAAATTTGTTGTTTTTTCCTTCAATTGTATTATTTTGTACTTTTTATTCGACTTTTTGTGTGAAATAATTGTTTTTGTTTTGTTTTATATTCGACATAAAGAATGTGATAAGTCGTGCGACGGCTGTAATGGTGACGGACCTGATTCGGTAAATATTCTTTAATTCACTTTTTCTATTATTTTGTTCATAATTTATAGAAACAATTGTTTACATCAATTAGATCTAAATTATTATTAGTTATTATTTCATGTATTTTGTTCACTAAAAGCGATAGTTTACTGTCTACGGCTTAATTAACGAACTCATTCACAATTACCAGGTCTTTACTATAAACAAATTCACTACAAGGGGAAGTTAATTATAATATAGCAGTCTTAAATTACAGTGAATTAAATTATGATTTCAGAATATTCCGCTTAAAGTGAATTTGTTTAGTCTTTTTAATTGTAAATTAATTCATTAGAAGTTTTTCAGTTAATTTATTTTAATTTTAATTAAGCTGTTTATAGTAAACTCTCGCTTATAGCGAACAAAATTCTTGAAATTAAGCGGGTTTACTTATATCCGGGACAGACTGTATTATTGGCTTGGACCAATTAGTCTTTTGCGTTGTTTATAAACCATTTAAGTATAATTTAGAAGAAGACTATCCTTTACTGGCATTCCCTTTGCCTTTAATTTAAGATTTTCTTCAATTTCACTAAAAACTAAACAATTACTTAATTTAATACTCGATTAAACAATAATTGCAAACAATTTATAATTAAAACAAATTCAAATCAAACAAAATATTGAATAGAATAGAGAATATTCTTCGCAAGTATAGCAATAATTACAATAACTAATGCATTCAATAGACAATTAGCAGTAAATCAAATCAAAAATCGAGTAAAAAAAGTGTTAATAAATAAATATAAATAAACCAAAAATTCTAACCACAACTCTCCTCCCGATCCCCTGTGCACCGGTAGTGTCTGAAATGCGCACCGAATCACATACTAAAGGACGGCATTTGTATCGATCTGAGCGCAAACAAACGCGAACTGCATATATCGCTGGCCCGTTACGCGACCTACCTGGGCCTGTGCGTCGCCACGTGCATCATATTCCGGAACAACATATACGTCGCGTCCGTAATCGGTATTATAGTCGCCGTCTATATAACGCTATCCGAGTTCACACTCAAAGACGATATGTTTAGTCCGATTTCAAATTGGGGCCAAAAATGGCTCAATTTTTACAATTGAGACAACGGTTTTCCCCCAACCAATACCCTGAGTCACACCTATTCCGATGAGAAACTTAACGGTTTGATAAGCCCTTCCATTCCTAGCATTCCTTTTTCATTATATTCTCATTAATTTATTTCTTATTCTTAAGAATTTCATTCATTAATTCATACGAAACGGAAATTTAATATTTGATATAATAACTCGATTTTTAAACTACTAGTCCTTTCGATTCAATTAATTAGTTTTTGGATTAATTTTTTTGATATATTTTGCGTAAAATTATTATAAAAATTAATTTTTGGTATATTTTGCGTAAAATTATTTAAAAAATTAATTTTTGGTATATTTTGCGCAAAATTCTTAAAAATTTAGTTTAAAAGTTCAAACATTAGACGATTAGGTAATTCGACGCTTAAAATGAGTTTTAGATAATTTAAAATTTGGATTAAATACTAAAAAAAATTATTTTTGTTTTTTGTAATTTATTTGTACAATAAATATAATTTTTTTAATAATCAAAAATCGTTTTCAAATTGTTTTTTTTTTCAATTTACATAATAATTGATTTCAAGATTAAAAAAAACAAAATTGAAACTAAAAAAACAAAAATCAAAAAAATCGTTGAAAAAACTGCATTTAATACTAACTTTAAGTGTATTTATAGTCAAATATCGCAAAAATCAATTCAATTCTTAAATATCTCAATACGAGTGGAAAAGACAACTATAATCGGGAAAAACAATTCTTAAAAAACAAATATTAACTATAAATATAAAAATCAATTGAATTGTAAGAAAAAACTACAAAAAAAGAGAAAAGAATCGAAAATAAAGTTATTTTCAAAATAACTGTTCAATCGTTGCGTAAATATAATTGAAATCAAAAATAATTAATTGATTTTCTAAATGGAGTTTAAGCGCAGGGAAATCGTCATACAATTTGTTGTTTTAAGAGGACAGTCGACTCGAGTGAGAGCCAGTCGTGCGTTTGTATGGGTTTGTATGACGAGAATCGGGTGTTTTGTTCGGCCAAACACTTACCAGATGTGAGTCTCTCGTATTTCGCCGATTATTAGATTTGCTTTTTGTAGAGCCTTTGGAGACAAACAAAACAAAAATTAAATAAAATATAAATCAAATTATATCTCAATTACAACAATCATTAAAATATTAATTTTAAATAATTCTGGCCCTCCCGGGCCGGGCAACTCATAAAAAAAACAGAAAATTCAAAATTACACTAAAACTAAACAAAAACTCAAATAACAAAAATCACTAAAATATTAACTAAATAATTCTGGCCCTCCCGGGCCAGGCAACTCATAAAAAAGCATAAAACAGAAAATTCAAAAATTACGCTAAAATCTAAACAAAAAAATAAATAAAATCAATAATTGGCTAAAAATAGCGAATCGATTGACTATAGAATCCAAACACAAAAAACAAATTAAAGAATACTCTCAACAACAAAAAAATGCAAAACAAATGAATAAAACGTATAAATACTTTAAGCATCTCCGAGGCCTCCCGGCGCCTGATGGCGATGTGCTCGGACTCCTGTAGGAGATCGCCGAACTGGTCGTGTTTGTAGAGATGTGTGACGAGTTCGGACTGGAGGTTGTCTTTAACGAAATTGACCAGAAAATGCATAATAGCTTTCGGAACCGTGTCTTGAATGCTCTTCCGGATGATCAGAAAATACGATTTGATTAGTCGTTCGATTACTTCGCAGTCGCGCTGTTCGCGCGCCGACAGCTTACGGGTCGTCGTATTAGTCGGCTGTCGAAAAAAAATACAAAAAATATATTTAAAAACTCAAAAAACAAATCAATAAATCAATGAAAAACTTTACGAAAACAAAGCACAAGAATATCGATCAGAAAAAAAACACAACAATTAGTGCAAAAACTATAATAAGTTACAGATTAACCCACTTATAGCGAACCGCTCGGTTCGTGAAAATCTGTTCGTTATAACCGGGTATTCGTTATAAACGACTTATTTTTCAATACAAAACCTATTCTTTATTCTCAAACACTTGTTGTTCATAACTAATAAGTTATAACTTGATATTCATTAGACTTAGGTATTCATTATAACTGGGTATTCGTTATAAGTGGGTATTAATTGTAAGCGGATTCGTTATAAACGGGTTAATCTGTAAACTGAAGAATATAAACCAGAAATTAATTAATTAATTGAGAATTGAATTCCTTAAACAAAAACAAAAAAAATGTGAATAAAAGCCAAGAATTAGTCTGAATTGAAATGACTCACGACTTCGGGCAACAGATTCACGGGTTTCATAGGCGACTGGACTCTGGCCGGAGTCGCGGCGAGCGCAGCCATGTCACCGGCAACGGTGCTCTCATCCACGCCGCTGTCGACGTCACCATTACTGGTAGCGCCGGCGCCGGCACTATGAGCACCGGTGCTATTCATTGTCGACATTCTTTGCTGTTGATTAGACATAAAATTAGCGAAAAACCCGGCGCTCGGCTGTTGTCCGACGGCGCCAGCGTCTGGACGGCTCCGATTACTAACCCGTTGCGAGTATCGTTGGTCGACGTCGGCGACGACCTCCCGATTCGTTTCGTTCGGCTTTTGATTCGTAATCTTCTGAACGGCTGTCCTCTTCTCTTCGCTATTCTTGATGAGTGTGCCGACGAGCTGCGCGTCGTGAAAGTCCGGGTGCTTTGTGTTGATGTAGGCCAGTTCGATGTAGACGAGGTTCTCCACCATCGAGTTGGTTGTCGGCAGTCGCCGACGGAGTAGTTGCGTCACGACATCCATAATCCGTTCGTGAAGTTTAGGGAATCGAAGCATCTCTTGCTATAGATATTCAGCAAATAAATACATTTTTCTTTAAATTATATTAATTTTAACATATTTTTACGAAATTGTATTAAAAATTAACACATTTTGCATAAATTGTATTAAAATTAACACAATTTTGATGAAATTGTATTAATTTTAAGACATTTTCAAGAATTGTATTAAAATTTGTTTTTAAAAATAAATTTTTATTTTTGCAAATGTTTAGCCGATGTAATCGAGTATTAGATAATTGAAAAAAGTGTCCAAACCTGCACTTCGAGACCGCAGTGTTGTATAATCCGTTGCATCTCTTCGTGCACTAACTCTACGCATCGAAGACTCGGCTCTTCTAACCGACGGATCTGGCGCTTGACTAACAGCTCGAATGAGACTTCGGGCACAAAGAGCGCCGGTCGGGGGCCCTACGGATCGGCCAAAAAATACAACACAACCATTAAAAACAAACATAAAATAAACAAAAAAATCGAAATTGAAATTACAGTCGCGTTTCGAATGGCAGTGAGAATGTCGAGTGTCGTGAGTCCGCCCAACGGGTGAATCGAGTCGAGTGTTCGGCCGAACGTCTCGTGAAATATATAGCAGATCCGAGCGCCGCCGCACAGCTCCGTTGTCTCGATATTACGTGCCGTGCCTTCGATGGTCGCGCAGTAAGACGACGCGAATTTCGTTATGATTTGTAGTAATGTCTGTCCCTATCGAACATTGAATATAAATAATAAAATATAAGTTTAATTCAATTTATTGATTAAAAACTATAATTTTATTTCATATAAATAAGAGATTTAAGAAATTATATAGTTAATTTGATCAAGAACAAATCCTTACCGCCGCCCCCTTCGGGTCATCCTATCGGCGATTAGTTTTATATATAAAGGTTAGAAAAATAGAATTTAATCAAAAAATTAATTTAATTCAAATGCGACAACAATTATGGCTAAACACAAATTCTAACTAAACATCAAAATTAAACACAATTTTAATACCAATTAAATTCAATTAAAAATAAAAATAAAAAGTTATCTCAAACACCAAGATATAAATTAAAATGCAATTAAATAATTAAAAAAAAAGTTAAATAAAAATAATATAAAAAAATCTTTTTAATTAATAATTTATATTGAATTAAACAAATTCCAAATTAAAGAATATTTTGATAAAAATTTTAAAATAAAAAGTATAAAAGAATAGAAACAACGGCTCACCTGATCATCGACGGCAACACCATATGAATTAAGAAGCGATTGAAACTGAGATATCATAACATTAACTCTGGTCTTGAGCTCAGGCAGACAGTCGCGGATGTGATGCATCAGAAGCTAATACAAAATCAAATCCAAAAACGCAATTAATTTCAAACAAATATTAACTTTAAATAAGTCTTCAATTCATTACTCGATTTAAAGTCTTCGCGAGATATGGCGACCCGTTTCTGGTGGCCAGCGATGGATACTTGCGCTGAAGGAAAAGTAGCTCATCTTTGAGCGACTCTTCGATATTCTTCTTATTAATGATGTCTTGTTGTGATCGGTTGACGACTCCTATAATTCCTAACTTTACGGGTATTATACGGCCGCACAAGACGTCGATAGCATCGGTGCCCGCGTCCATCAGATCTAACTTTGTTATCACGGCTAGCGTTCGACGACCTGTGCCCGCAATTCACGACAAAACAAATTGTAATTAAAAATATTAAAAATGAGTTTTAAATTAAATGTAAATAAAAATTAAAACAAAAAATAAAATAAAAAATAAACAAAAAATAAAACAAAAAATTATTCAAAAATTTAATAAGTGTTAAACAAAAAAAAATGAGCAAAAAAAAACACAAAATTAAATTCAAAACTATATCCAAACAATACCGACCGTCGGGATCGACATCTTTGGCGAGTTTGAGCGACTCGGATGTGGCGAAGTCGGTGTTGGCCGGCGTTACGGCCAATATAATAGAGTTCGGATTCGAAATGTATTTAACGATGAGATTACGGATCTGGACCTCAATGTCCTCGGGCTGGTCACCGACGGGCACTTTCGTAATGCCGGGCAAATCAACTAACGTCAGGTTCACAACTCGCGGCGAATAGATCTTCAGATTAATAGGTTCCGGACAAATGCCTTTATTGTTGCCGCCCATCCGTTCCGTCTCGTTCTCAATCTCGCGCCGAATATCGTTGAAATCGGTGTAAATCTTGTTCTTCGTGTGCAAGAACTTCGCCCATTCCTCCAGATCTAGTGTGCCTTCAGGTGCCGATCGAGAGAATAAAAACATATATTAATTAATTGAATGTAAAAATAATTTAATTTTTGCACAAATTTTTAGTATAATTAAAAAACAATTGAAATTATGTAAAGTAAAGCAAACTCTTCCGGTTCCCAACCCTTCCCTTCCTTACTACATGTGCAGTGAGACGAGTATTGCATATAAAATAGAAATATTTATTCATTAATTAATAAATTAGTATTAATTTAAATAAAATTAATTTTTTAATCAAAACATAAATCCAATCAAAGAGTTATAAAAATTAATTTCAAACTACCAGTGCTATGGATTAGCGCCGAACCCCTAGGAAACCCGATAGGGAACGGGTGGCTAAACAGACCAATAAACTAATGGCCTGTTTGTAAAACACAATTAAAACAAATTTAATTAAATAAATAAAAAACCAAAACTAAAACCAAAAATCCGATCAAAAAGTTATAAAAATTATTTCCGAACTAACAGTGCTATCGATTAGCGCCGAACTCCTAAAATAGAGGAAAGGGATGTCTAAACAGACCAATAAACTAATGATGTGTTTGTGAGACATCATAACAAATATATTAATTATAATTAAATAAATAAAAGCAAAACTAAAGCCGAAAATGCAATCAAAGGCCGGAATCGATGCAAACCTTCATTCGCCTCACGAATCGACTTATCATTTTTGGCGACGTATTGGAGCTGAAGAACGAGCGGCCGTCGGGTGACAATACCGGCCCCTCTCGGGAGGAAGTCTTTGCCGACGATCGACTCGATCACCGACGACTTGCCCGACGACTGGGTGCCGACGACGACGATCTGCGGCAGTAGTATCGCATCCGTACCGATCGTATTGAACACGTCCTGCAGTTTGTTTATGATTGGTATTAGCGCTTCCATTCTTCCGCCAATCAGTTGATTACGATTTTTATTATTTATTTATTAAATCAATACTCTATTCGACTCTTAATTATCTATTTTTTTCTATTGATTATAATTTCATTATTTCCGAAATTAATTGATTTATTAATTAGTGTTTTAGTTAAGACTTTGTATATAAATCACTCACTATTTCAGTGTTTATCTGATTTGTTTAATAGTTTTTGTATTTTACACTTAAAGCATTTATAAGGTGGATGAGCCATATTGAATTTGTTTTAAAAGTGAATTTTTTCCTATTTGTTATAATTGTATTGTTGTTGTTTTAAACACAATCCAATATGGCGCGTCCACTTTTCAAATAAATTAAGTGTAATAAACCGTTGAAATACTTTTGAGTTTGAATGCAATAATTTTTCAGTTGACGTATTGATTTCATTCAGTAATTACGTCAGCTATAAATATTATTTTAACCATATGATTTATTTTTATGTGTCCTGGGTTCGTTGAACTAAGAATTGGACGTGTTGCTAAATTCTCGATTTAATCCTTGTTTAATCATTTATTTTATTTATATATAAATTTATTAAATATTTATGAATATTTGATCGAGCACAGCATGAATACAAATAAATATATACATTTTTATCTCATATAAAGTTAATAAATAATTTAATATATTGCTGACAATATAAAATTTATACTGTTCAATTATTTTATA